>JAGFNQ010003392.1:58576-146408 GCA_024364735.1 Boesenbergia rotunda | reverse complement strand
CTACTACTCCATATGAGACGTGGAATAGTAAGAAACCTCACTTAACTCACCTTAAGATATGGGGTTGTCCTGCTTATGTGAAGCGGACTGTATCAGACAAATTGGATGCTAAGTCTGATAAATGTCTATTTATTGGATACCCTAAGGAAACGAAGGGTTACCAATTCTGTCATCCCTTGGAACAAAAGGTGTTTGTTTCAAGGCATGCTGTATTTCTGGAAAAGGAATTTCTTTTACAAGAAAACAGTGGGAGTGACATTGAACTTGATGAAGTTCAAGAAACTCCAATAGACATTACAGAGACACCTAGTCTAGACCCACAACCAATAACTCATAATGATGAGCTATCAGTTGAACCTAAACAACACCACCTCTTCGTAGGTCTGATAGGACACGCAATATTCCAGAGAGATACGGATTTCTCATAAGTGAATCGAACGACGTGTTACTCATAAGCGATGACGAACCTATCAGTTATGAAGATGTTCTGAAAAGTTCAGAAAGGGACAAATGGCTTGAAGCCATGAAGTCGGAAATGGATTCCATGTACGAAAATCAAGTATGGGACTTGGTTAACCCACCTGAAGGGATTAAGCCCATAGGGTGCAAGTGGGTTTTCAAGAAGAAAACCGACATGGAAGGTAATGTTGTTACCTTTAAGGCTAGATTAGTGGCAAAAGAATATCGTCAGAAACAAGGAATTGATTATGACGAAACCTATTCGCCAGTAGCTATGCTTAAATCCATTTGGATGCTTCTAGCCATAGCAGCTCATTATGATTATGAGATATGGCAAATGGATGTGAAAACAGCTTTCCTTAATGGAAACCTGCTTAAGGATGTATACATGATACAACCTGAAGGTTTCACATCGATTGATAAAACCAATGTATGCAAACTTCGACGATCCATATATGGACTGAAGCAAGCATCCAGGAGATGGAACATCCGTTTTGATGAGACAATCAAAGAGTTTGATTTCTCACAAAATCCTGACGAACCTTGTGTGTACAAGAAGGTTAGTGGGAGTGCAGTCGTATTCCTAGTGTTATATGTCGATGACATATTACTTATAGGAAACGATATATCAGTCTTACAGTCGGTTAAAATTTGGTTGTCCAAAACTTTCTCCATGAAAGACCTGGGAGAAGCAACCTATATCCTTGGGATTAGAATCTATAGAGATAGATCAAAACGGTTGCTTGGTCTTTCGCAGTCTACATATATAGACCAAGTGCTAAAAAGGTTTAGCATGTCAGAATCCAAGAAAGGTTACCTTCCCATCAGGCATGGGATCAACCTTTCAAAGTCTATGTGTTCGCGCACAGAAGATGAGAGGATTTGCATGAATAAGATTCCTTATGCATCCGCGATAGGATCTATCATGTATGCTATGTTATGTACTAGGCCCGATGTATCGTATGCTCTGAGCGTCACGAGCAGATACCAGTCTGATCCAGGAATGGATCATTGGGCGGCTGTCAAGACAATCCTTAAGTACTTAAGAAGAACTAAGGATGTGTTCCTAATATATGGAGAAAGAGATATGGTAATACGTGGGTATACAGATGCCCGTCTCCAGACAGATAAGGATGACTCCAAATCTCAGTTTGGATACGTATTTACTTTGAATGGAGGCGTAATAAGTTGGAAGAGTTCCAAGCAAGACACTGTAGCGGATTTTACCACGGAAGCGGAATATATTGCGGCTTCGGAAGCAGCAAAAGAAGCAGTCTGGATCAAGAAATTTGTCTCGGAACTTGGTGTGGTTCCAACCATTGATGAAGCAATACCGGTTTACTGCGACAATAATGGAGCTATTGCACAAGCAAAGGAACCAAGGTCTCATCAGCGATCCAAACACGTGCTTCGCCGCTATCATTTGATCAGAGAGATTATAAGTAGGAATGATATACAAATTGAGAAAATTTCCACTGAAAGGAATATAGCGGATCCTTTAACTAAGGCATTGCCTCAAAGCAAGTTTGAGAGGCATGTTAGAGCCTGTGATATTGGATACCGTAGCGATTGGCATTAGGTCAAGTGGGAGTTTGATAGTAATATGAGAGAAGCGTCCTAAGGCAATCGCCTTATGATTGTAATCATTTACTTTAATAAATGAATATTCACTATTTGAGTATACATGTTCGTGTATTTAATTGAGATCTTAAACTCATTTACTGAATGTCCGCAATACAATTCATAGCATGAGAGAATTTGTGATGAATTCACAACTAGTGATTATCTCTACATGTGCAATTGTGAAGTATTGAAATTATCCCTAGTCGATGAATTGATAAAAACGGACACTATCAATTCTGTGGAGACTAGCATGGGTTATTCTCTAATCAACTGATTGTCACTGGCTGGTGACATTGGGATGTCCGGAGATAAACATGAATGCTAGTTAAGGGAACTAGTTCATTGGAGTGACTAGCTGTACAACTTCAAATGGTGATCTACATATAGATATGTCAATGAAGTTCTTACTGCAGCTTAAGTGCGATGCTCCTTTGACTTGCGGTGTTCAAGTCATCTTGGTCATGAAGACTTATACTTTGACATCTTAAGCAAGCATCTCCAAGGAGGTGTGGACCCAGAATGATTGGGTATAAGCCGAAGTGCTCGAAGATGTTTGAACAGTCTACAAAGGATTCACCACTCCTTGCGAGGAGATGTATACCCAAGGCCTATCGTCGGATTGTTACTCGAAGCCTCTGGCCAGAGCATCACATGTTCCGAGTATGAATCTCTCAAAAACATGAGAGTAATTAGAATCCATTGGACGAGAAAGACACTACTTGGGCTAGGTGTGACGTAGTCAGCCTAGTGGGGGCTGACACACATAGACCGTGTCCTGAACCAAGCGGGTATAAGATGGTGAAGGGAATGAGGCACGATTCATTAAAGCTGCTGAAGGGTTTCAGAATAGTTTCTGAGGTCAACCGTTGATCTTTCGATTAATTGGGGATCATGATGTACTACTAGGTGTCACTCATGATCGTTCTATAATTGGTTATTTATAGACGACCAACATAAATCGAAAGCCTATTTAGTCACACGTACTACGAGTAATCGGAGGGATTTAAAACTAGTTGAAAATTGGATTCTCCGATCAAGAGATATAAGTCGAATCTGAATTTTTCAGAGACGCTTCGGAAGCATAAAATGGCTAAGTCTTTTGAAGACTTATTGAACGAATTAAATGAGTTTAATTTGTGAGATCGTGGCTTGGGTTTGGCCGGCCAAAGAGGGTCCCCACCCTCTTTGTTTGGCCGGCCACAATAAGAGGGAAGAACCAAATTGTTTGGTTCAAATTTTTAAAATAAACAGTGCGTGATTTGTCTTATAAAATTATGGATAAAGAAATTTATATAAAGTGATTTATTTTTCGTGGAAATTAAAATAAACCTTGGATTGGTTTATTTTATTTTATAAAATTAATAATGGATTGATTTACCAAGATAAAGAAATTTATATAAAGAAATTTCTTTCCATAATAAAAGGGGAGACATGATTGTTTTTATTATAAATTAAGTTATAATAAAAACTTGGCATAACGGAATAATTCATAGAAAAATTTATAAGATAAATTTCTTATGAAAAATTTATTCCGTTAAGAGGAGACTTGGCGATTAAGAGGCTACTATATAAAGGTACCAAGGCAAGGCTTGAAAATTTAATCCAAGAGATCAAGGATTCTTGCCTAGCCTCTCTCCCTCTCATTCTCTCCCTCTCCCTCTTCTAGTGCCGCCGGCCCTAGAGCCCTCCCCCTTTGCCATGAGCTTCCACCACCAAGAAGAAGCCGAAGAAGAAGAAGAAGCGGGCGCGACTCCTTCCTTCCTCCCGGAATCTTGATTCCGTTCTTCGTTTGGTGGTTAGTTTTTCATCTCTCTCTTGGTATTCTTGTCGTGCCTTTGGAGAATCTAGTAGTTCTTGTCGGTACGAAACTCGTGGCTTTGCGAAGTCATCCCGAAGAAAACTCGACGTGGACGCAAATAGAGGCGGAGCTTCCAAGGGACGCTACGGTTGGATCTCGTCCCTAACTTAGAGTTACGCGAGGTATCAAGTAAAATAGTTTACTTTCTGCAAAATTTTAATTTGTGATCATGTCTACACAATATAAGGTTGCATGCTAGATGTGTGGTTAAAATAATTTGAGAAATTATTTATACTAAGTCTTCCGCTGCACGTAATAAAATTTAAAATTACGAACCCGCATCCATGTCAACATTGTTGAGACCGGGTGCATGTTGACATGGATACGGGTTCGTAATTTTAAAATTTAATTACGTGCAGCGGAAGGTTTAGCATAAATAATTTCTCAAATTATTTTAACCACGTATCTAGCATGCAATCTTATGTTGTGGAGACATGGTCATACATTTAAAATTTTACAGAAAGTAAACTAATTTACTTAATACCTCGCGTAACTCGTAGAAAGGGACGAGATCCAACCGTAGCGTCCCTTGGAAGCTCCGCCTCTATTCGCGTCCACGCCGAGTTTTCTTTGGGATGACTTCGCAAAGACACGAGTTTCGTGCCGACAAGAACTACTAGATTCTCCAAAGTCACGACAAGAATACCAAGAGAGAGATGGGAAGACTAACCACCAAACGAAGAACAGAATCAATATTCCGGGAAGGAAGGAGTTGCGCCCGCTTCTTCTTCTTCTTACGACAGCTGCTTGGTGGCCAAGGGTGGCTGAAGCTCACGGCAAGAAGATCGCTGACACCTTTGGAACCAAGCTGATGGCTCACGCCACCTTTGAAGCAGGCTACGACACCATTAAGCAACCTGCTCCCTTGAGCCATTAATCCCATGGAGATTAATTGCATGGCATCTAATCCCATGGAGATTAATTGCATGGCTTCTGCTCCCTTGAGCAATTAATCACCTCGAAAGGGATTAATTGCATGCACGAGATGGAGAAGAGACTCCACTTCCGTTCGGCGCCGTAGAGTGGGGAGAGGGAGAGAAGGAGAGAGAGAGGGCTTATTCCTAGATTTCTTGGATTAATTTCCAAGCCTTGCCTTGGTACCTTTATATAGTAGCCTCTTAATCGCCAAATCTCCTCTTAACGGAATAAATTTTTCATAAGAAATTTATCTTATAAATTTTTCTATGAATTATTCCGTTATGCCAAGTTTTTATTATAACTTAATTTATAATAAAACAACCATGTCTCCTCTTTTATTATGGAAAGAAATTTCTTTATATAAATTTCTTTATCATGGTAAATCAATCCATTATTGATTTTATAAAATAAAATAAACCAATCCATGGTTCATTTTAATTTCCATGAAAAATAAATCCCTTTATATAAATTTCTTTATCCATAATTTTATAAAACAAACCGCGCTCGGTTTATTTTATAATTTGAACCAAACAATTTGGTTCTCCCCTTTTGATTGGCCGGCCAAACAAAGAGGGTGGGGACCCTCTTTGGCCGGCTAAACCCAAACCGAAACCATACGAATTAAACTCATTTAATTCGTCCAATAAGTCTTCAAAAGACTTAGCCATTTTATGCTTCCGATGCGTCTCTGAAAATTCAGATTCGACTTATCTCTCTTGATCGAAAAATCCAATTTTCAACTCGTTTTAAATCCCTCGGATTACTCGTAGTGCGTGTGACTAAATAGGCTTTCGATTTATGTTAACCGTCTATAATTAACCAATTATAGAACGATCATGAGTGGCACCTAGTAGTATATCATGATCCCCAATTAATCGAAAGATCAACGGTTGACCTCAGAAATAATTCTGAAACCCTTCAGCAGCTTTAATGAATCGTGCCTCATTCCCTTCACCATCTTATACCCACTTGGTTCAGGACACGGTCTATGTGTGCCAGTCCCCACTAGGCTGACTACGTCACACCTAGCCCAAGTAATGTCTTTCTCGTCCAACGGATTCTAATAACTCTCATGTATTTAAGAGATTCATACTCTAAACATGTCATGCTCTGGCCAGAGGCTTTGAGTAACAATCCGACGATAGGCCTTGGGTATACATCTCCTCGCAAGGAGTGGTGAATCCTTTGTAGGCTGTTCAAACATCTTCGGGCACTTTGGCTTATACCCAACCATCCTGGGTCCACACCTCCTTGGAGATGCTTGCTTAAGATGTCAAAGTATAAGTCTCCATGACCAAGATGACTTGAACGCCGCAAGTCAAAGGAACATCGCACTTAAGCTGCAATAAGAACTTCACTGACATGTCTATATGTAAACTACCATATGAAGTTTTACAACCAGACACTCCAATGAACTAGTTCCCTTAACTAGCATTCATGTTTATCTCCGGACATCCCAATGTCACCAGCCAGTGAGAATCAGCTGATTAGAGAATAACCCATGCTAGTCTCAACAGAATTGATAGTGTCCGTATCTATCAATTCATCGACTAGGGACAATTTCAATACTTCACAATTGCACATGTAGAGATAATCACTAGTTGTGAATTCATCACAAATTCTCTCATGCTGTGAATTGTATTGCGGACATTCAGTAAATGAGTTTAAGATCTCAATCAAATACACGAACATGTATACTCAAATAGTGAATATTCATTTATTAAAGTAAATGATTACAATCATAAGGCGATTGCCTTAAGACACTTCTCTCATATTACTAACAAACATGCACCCGGTCCCAACACTGCGTGAGCGACAGGCGTCATGGGATGCCCTTCAGACTGAGCTATCAGAGCTGCGTGCCTACCGTGCGACTGAAGCGGGTCGATTAGAGGCTCACCGCTTGGCATGTTTAAACGATCCGACCCATGCTACAGAGTTTTCCCTGCGGTTTATGGACGTGATGGAGCAGCATGGCCTCAACGTAGTTCGCCAGCTCAGACTGGGAGGGTATCTGTTGGTGCAGAAAGCACCAAAGTCAAACCTGTGTTTTGATAATGGCAATAAGGTTCAAAAGTTAAGTCTTATTTGTTATTTAACATGTCACTTGAGTGTGCAGAGCAAAAGCCCTAGCGAAGGAATGCTAGGCACTGGCGAAGGAATGCCAGAATGAAAAGCCCTGGCGAAGGACTGCTAGGCGCCAGGCAAAGGACAGCTTGGGACTGAAGCCCTAGCGAAGGAATGCTAGGCACCGGGCGAAGGACAGCTCGGCATCCAAGACCTGGCAAAGGACCGTCAGGCAAAAGACTAACCAGAGGAACGGTTGGCATCAGGTACACTCTCCCGAGAGGAGTAGGTGAGGACGCGTTCCCCGTCGAGGGAACAGTAGGCGTCGGTTCGACCTAGGGTTTTATTTTGGAAGCCCAAAGTCAGAACCAAGACAGCTAAGGCTGTATAAACTAACCACTTAATGTTTTGTTGTGTTTTGGACTAACCCTGGATGCAGGACCGAAGGAACGAGTGTCTGCAGCTCAGAGAGCTTCAAAGGAGTGAGGCAACAGCTGACCAGGGCGCCCGGAGTGTCCCGGGCGCCCCCAAGGTGAACACAAAACACACAAGTAAAAAAGCACGCTTCGACACTACATCCTGCGGGCGCCCCCGTGCTCCCGGGCGCCCCCGCTGCTCCCGGGTGCCCCCAACAGCAAGCATCGAAGCGCAAGCCAGCGAAGCAAGGGATAAAGTTTGACCCGGTCAACCCGGGCGCCCCGGTCAAAGTGGATCCCGAAGATAAAGGGATCAGACGCTGACCGAGGAATTGGCGGATCAAATGCCACGTGGGGGGGGGGGGGCGCCCCCGACGTCCCGAGCACCCCCAGGCCCTATATAAAGGGCCCTTGACCCCAAGCTTCGAACAACGATTTTTTTCGACGCTTCTACGCTCTTCTGCTCCCGCGCACTGATCCAGAATCCTCCCAACTAGAGCCGACGACGTCCCTCCGCTCCAAGATTCAATATACGTTGGACGTCGGTAACGAAGAGCAATTTTTCTTTAAGTTTACTATACTGCAATTGTAAAATTTCTGTAAACTATTTTTCGCGCTTTTATAGAATTGCCCGCAGAAAACGGTCAACGACCGTGGGCCTTGGAGTAGGAGTCGACCTAGGCTCCGAACCAAGTAAAACCACCTGTGTCTTTGTGCTTTTAATTTTAATCTTCCGCTACGTATTCTTTTTTCAAATCCGAACGATTTCCGATATTCACCCCCCCTCTATCGGTTCTCTCGATCCAACAGTATCTACCCCCAGATTTGTCCCCTAACGCGGTTTCGCTTCCGGATTTGTGCAAGGACCTGCCCTCAGTGACTGACCAACCTTTTGAATGAGGGTTTCTCTGTATGCAAGGGGTTTTCCGCCCCGATTTTTGTAAGGCGCCCGCGCCCCTGAATGTGATGCTCCCCCTTTTTAGTGTATGTCAGTAAGAGTCTCCGGTCTGTGGGGAAGGTGCTCTGGACCCGGGCTGGTGTTTCCGCGTGATGAACTGATCCCTTAATCAACACTTGTGGCGGAGAGGCCTGGAGGTAGGTGGCCCACGGGAGTCCGGGCTCCCTGGCCGAGTAGGACCCGGGGAGCGTGGGTCGCCACACGTCCTCTCAGGGCTCGGGTCATGGACTCAGCGGGAGCTGGCCCGTGTTGAATATGGCCTCTTGGCCGAGTGGGACTCGAGGAGCGTGGGTCGCCACTCGTTTGCTCGGGGCTCGGGCCAAGGGATTTAGTGGGAGCTGGCCCGTGTGGAATATGGCCTCTTGGCCGAGTGGGACCCGAGGAGCGTGGGTCGCCACGCATTTGCTCGGGGCTCGGGCCAAGGGATTTAGTGGGAGCTGGCCCGTGTGGAATATGGCCTCTTGGCCGAGTGGGACCCGAGGAGCGTGGGTCGCCACGCGTTTGCTCGGGGCTCGAGCCACGGGATTTAGTGGGAGCTGGCCCATGTGAAATATGGCCTCTTGGCCGATCAGGTTAAGGATCATCTCCTATATCCTCAGGCACTCGATACATTTAGGGTCACGTGTCCCGCGCCTGTGAGCCCTTCGGGCATTGGCGCTTCGCTTTCCCGTCTCGGGCAACGAACCGATACTTCGCTGTCTTTTCATATTTCTTGTTCCTGCCTTTCTGTCCGTCCGTAGGATCGGCTGTCCTCTTCGGCTCTTCTTCCAACGGCTGTGATCAATGGCCACCTTCTTTATATAGACTCCGACCGTTATCGTCTTTATCTTCATTCGCCTTTCCTCTCTTTTCCCCTCTTGTTCCCTTCTAGTGCCCTAACTCCCTTCTCAGAATGATGCGGGGCTTCATCATGAAGGAGGCCCAAGAGAGGTCGGCCAGGTATAAGGAGGCGATGGCCGCCCTGCTTTCGGAGCCTATCCCTGCCCCTTCCAATGCGGTTCCGTCAGGAGCCCTAGCGTCTCCTGCTCCGGCGACAAACTCTACCGCCGCCCTACCCACGGATAAGGGTGAGGCCTTAGGGGCAGAAGCGGTAGATTCTGATATTGAGATTTTGCCCTCGGATCCTTTCGTCAGGGAGCTGGAGCCTCTGCCGGGCCATTCCCGCACCGGCTCATCCCCCTCCGATGCTGCTTCTGCTCTTCCTCAGGAGGTTCTCTCCCCTTCTGCTGCAACGAGCTTGCCCTCTCCGTTGGTCACGGTGTCTGCAGTCCAGGCGCCCCCTGATGCTGGGTGCATCCAGCCCGCTCCCCCTTCACCCCCACTTGCTTCACTCCCTGATATGATGGAACCACCTAGTCCCGTCCTCCCGCCTGGAGTTCCGGTCTCCCGGGTGCCTACATCGGTTGCCCCTGTCGAGTTCGTCCCGGGGCTTGGTTATCCCTCCGTTCCCCTAGCCTCTGTGAGATTGGCGGGTGGAGCGTCCGCTATCCCTTCTTCTTCCCTTCCTAGCCGGACGCTGGATCTTCGCCCAATCCATCTTGTCCTCCCTTCGCGGGCGGATCCCGCCGCTGCTTTTGATATCTCGGATCTTGAACCGCTAGGCTCGGCAAGGGTGGTTCACTTGCATGCTCCCTTGAGCGACCATGTGTACCAAGGTCTTCAGTCCTTCGACTACCCAGACCTAATCGAACGCATCGATGGCTTAGTCGCGGACGCTTGTCGGGTACGTCTATCAGCTGACCCCCATCCCTTTGGTTTTCTCTAACTAACCCCTCAGTCTCGCCTGCAGCTGACCGGGGCCTTGAATGGCATGGGTGTTTCCTTCGTCGCCCAGAACCGCTCTCTCCATCTGTTGGAGTCTCGTCGGAAGGCGCTGGAAACCCAGCTTCGTTGTGCCCGGTCCCCGCCGAATGATGGAGCCTGGGCTGCACTGCGCTCTGAGAACGCGGCATTACGAGGACAAGCCGCTCATGTTGAGGCGCAGCTTCGAGATCTTCTAACAGGGCTGAGCGCAGCTCGAGCCTCTGAGGCTCAACTGCGTAAACAGTTGGCTCATTTGGAGCGAAGCGAGCATCAAGCTCGGACTCGTGAGCTTAGAGCAAACGCTGAGCTGGTCCAGGCTCAGGCATATCTTCTGGAGGCCAACCAATCGGCTGCCACACTCCTCACCGTTCTGAAGGCCAATGAGGCGGAGCTGGCTGCTTGAAGAAGCGACCTTGCGCAGATGCGCGGGCGTCATGAGACCCGGGAGACCCAGTCGCAGCTGGCTCGGGATGGGCGCGACAAGGCGACAACTGGAGTTTCCCCGTCGTCTTTGGGGCCCACCTCGTAAGCGTAGGTCCTGTATTTGTTGGTCTGTCTTTTCCTCTATTTTATGACGTAGGCGAGGGCCACCTGGTTTGTTATGGACGTTGCTTTTTCTCTTCTGTCTCTTCTTCATTCCTTTACTTCTGTTCTCGTTCGTGGCGGTTGACAGGCCAAGGACGGGACCGACTGCCTTTTTTCTGCCGGGAAGTGAGCGGTAATCCCCACCCTGGGCGAGGGCTTTTGTAGAGTGATCCCGGAGTTGCTCGATCAGTTCCTCTTTTGGACAACATTCGTCGAGGTCCAGGCTCACACGGAGCCGGATGAAAAACCGTTCGGTCGGGTGGCCCTTCGGGCTGCATGAACCGTCAGGCGTCTGCCCGGGGGCCGTTCCGAGGGAGGGGCTTGCGTAGAGCAAGAAGAAGGCCGCTCGGTCGGGTGCCCCCTCGGGCGGCATGAACCATCATGCGCCTGCCCGAGGGCCGATCCGAGGGAGGAGCTTGCGTAAAGCAAGAAGAAGGCCGCTCGGTCGGGTGCCCCCTCGGGCGGCATGGACCATCATGCGCTTGCCCGAGGGCCGATCCGAGGGAGGAGCTTGCGTAAAGCAAGAAGAAGGCCGCTCGGTCAGGTGCCCCCTTGGGCGGCATGGACCATCATGCGCCTGCCCGAAGGCCGATCCGAGGGAGGAGCTTGCGTAAAGCAAGAAGAAGGCCGCTCGGTCGGGTCGGGCGGCATGTACCGTCATGCGCTTGCCCGAGGGCCGATCCGAGGGAGGGGCTTGCGTAGAGCAAGAAGAAGGCCGCTCGGTCGGGTGCCCCCTCGGGCGGCATGAACCATCATGCGCTTGCCCGAGGGCCGATCCGAGGGAGGAGCTTGCGTAAAGCAAGAAGAAGGCCGCTCGGTCGGGTGCCCCCTCGAGCGGCATGGACCATCATGCGCTTGCCCGAGGGCCGATCCGAGGGAGGAGCTTGCGTAAAGCAAGAAGAAGGCCGCTCGGTCAGGTGCCCCCTTGGGCGGCATGGACCATCATGCGCCTGCCCGAAGGCCGATCCGAGGGAGGAGCTTGCGTAAAGCAAGAAGAAGGCCGCTCGGTCGGGTCGGGCGGCATGTACCATCATGCGCCTGCCCGAGGGCCGATCCGAAGGAGGAGCTTGCGTAAATCAAGAAGAAGGCCTGAGGTTTCCCAGTCCTCGCCGGTCGAGGGCATCCGAGGGAGCGTGGGCCGCCACGCGCCGCCTGAGAGCCTCGCCGAGGCTTCCCGGTCGAGGACATCCCAGAGGCTCGAGGCTTCCCGGTCGAGGGCATCCCAGGGAGCGTGGGCTGCCACGCGCCGCCTGAGAGCCTCGCCGAGGCTTCCCGGTCGAGGGCATCCCAGGGAGCGTGGGCCGCCACGCGCCGCCTGAGAGCCTCGCCGAGGCTTCCCGGTCGAGGGCATCCCAGGGAGCGTGGGCCGCCACGCGTCACCTGAGAGCCTCGCCGAGGCTTCCCGGTCGAGGGCATCCCAGGGAGCGTGGGCCGCCACGCGTCACCTGAGAGCCTCGCCGAGGCTTCCCGGTCGAGGGCATCCCAGGGAGCGTGGGCCGCCACGCGCCGCCTGAGAGCCTCGCCGAGGCTTCCCGGTCGAGGGCATCCCAGGGAGCGTGGGCCGCCACGCGCCGCCTGAGAGTCTCGCCGAGGGTAATGCAGCAACGACTGTTCTTTCAGGAAAACCATTTCTGACGGGCGCATCGGGCAAATGATATATGATCCGGAAGATTCGATTTCAGACATGCGGCGAGTGTGTAGAAAGCGTCCATACTCCCAGACGCATCGAACATACCCATGTTCGAGAAGACCGAATTATATAGACGTGTAAAATATATGGGATACATCCAGAAGTCCAAATGTCAGATATGACGGAAACATAACCTGCCCTTCCCCTGTTGCCCCGGCGGTCCGGTTCCGCCTTAGAAAGGAAGTAGGATCAAGAAATACCCTGCGAGGGTCCATCATAAAGCCTCGAGGGCGTTAAGGACTCTTCCGCCATCGAATGTGGAAAAACTCGTATTCTCCGGGGATGCTGTCTGCCAGAACCCCTATGGATCTTCCATCTCCACTTCCGACCAGGCTGCTGGTGTCCCTTCTTCTAGCGCCATTTTTGATCCTGTCGCGAAGTGGGGTGGCAGTCCAACGGGCCGGACAGGCCTCCCGGGAGCCACGAGCCGATGAGGTGGTCGTTTGCCGGCTGCAAAACAGGGACCGTCAGCAAACCCGCCGGGGGAATCCCCGGTCAGGCACTCCGACGATCAAGTCAGTCCCGAGTATGGATGAGCGGAGACTGAATGGAGATGGGGGCAAGGGATGCGAGAACTCGCGCGCGCGTACCTGGAGTAGGGAGAGTGCCGAGCTTATATGACCGGGGGGGGCTGACAACCCCTGTCCGTGTAGATGGGACCAGGTGTGATGGCTACCAGCCCGCATGGAGCACGGGGAAGCGGCGCGACATGACGCGGGGTGCTCCGACAGTACCTGAGTACTGGATGAGCAGTACAAGAGTACTGGATGCACGGGATGGCCGCGTGGAGATGTCAGAGATAGGCAAGGCTTGAGGAACCCCACTGGCAGGGTTGTACCCCAGAAGTAAGGATGTGAGGGGATGCGTGGGCTGGACAGCCCGTACCCCGAGCGCTGACTGACAGGTCCGTGTGCTACGGGCCAAGTCGGGTAAAGACCAGGGAGCGTGGGCCGCCACGCGTCCGTCTGGTAGGGAGAGAGAGAGAGAGAGGACGCGGGGTACGTCCTAGGTCGGGAGTATCACAGGACTTGGCCTTGCTAATGAGGCTGAACCTTGTTCCGGGTTGGGGTGAGCCGGTATGAACACCGTTTGGTCGGGTGGCCCGGTGGACCGTCTTTCCTTCTTTCCTGTGGAAGGTCCTGGGCGCGAAGCCCCGTTTGCTGATAGGGCGGTTGACCTGGGTGCCAAGCTTCCTCGGCGCCAGGCTTGCCTTTGGGCCCGGCCTATGCTACTACCCATGGGCAAGACCGGGATCACTAGTTACTAATGTCTTGTATAGGTTGAGAGTCAAGTTTCTAATAATTTTGAAATATTTATCTGAATTAGAACTTGGAGATATTATATACTGCGGAATTATACGGATGCTCCGATTTCATTTAGAAAAAAAGCCAGACAAATGAAGTAAAGAATGGTGGAGATATTCATTGGAGATAATAAAAATTATAGAATGTTATATTCATAGATATAAAAGATTTACTCTTATGTGAATGTGATCCGTCGAGATAACCTTGACTTGTTGAACTCAAGCGGGAAGGTTGGATGACTACGCAAGCTGGGCCTGCTTAATATGGCCGAATCGAGCTACTTGGTACCTGAGCTGGCCGGTACTTGATCTTGTCAGAGTGTTTGAGTTGAGCAAGTGTCTAAGCTGTCGAGTGCTAAAGCTTGTTCAGTGTCGAACTGGTCGAGCTGTCAAGTTGACCGAGTGCCCAAGCTGCCGAATGCTTCAGCTGGTCGAGTGCTTGAGCTAGTCGTGTGCCCAAGCTGCCAAGTGCTTGATCTTGTCGAGGTCGTCCCATCCGATAGTGCTTCAAGGTCATATTAGACATCTATTTCTCATAATAGAATGAGATTACCAAATAGATAATTAAGCACTGATTGTTTATGGTAAACCTAGCTGAACATGATGCATGACAAAGAAGAATAGATTTTGTGAGAATGGAAGTGAATGGAGTTTTCGCTCAACATCTGTTTCTGTTGCTTGATGTCACAATCTCCTTTATAAGAAAAAAAAAATGATTAACGAAATTTTTTTAACCTCGGGCGATCGATCTGATCTCACAGAAATTTTCTACCGACCGTCAGAGTAAATCGAAAAGCGCTCACGGTGGACGGTCTAGAAACTCAACGTCCAAGGGTTCACGTCCCATTTGAAGAAAAAATTCCTATAAATACGCCGTAACTAGAGATCGAACCGTGGATACCTAAGATAGCGACTAGTCGCCCTACCACTGCACCATAGCCCCGGAGGCCACAATCTCCTTTATAAGAGGTCAAACCCTTAACCTCATTAAATGACCAAATTAAAATCATTTATTGTCTTTACCCACTCAACTCGAAATCTCAGTTGGCAACTATTTAATAGTCGATCGTTGGTTGATCCATTTCAGCAAATGTTCGCTCACGAGAGACCTGAGTTTAGTATAATTCAAATTCTAAATTTACACCATCCTGCAAGCCCAAGTATAATTCAAATTCTAAATTTACACCATCCTGCAAGCCCAAGTGTGTGGGTGTGAGAGAGAGTCTTTTCGCATGCATATTCACAATTTTATGTGATTCAATATAAATCAACTTCATATTCACTTATCCCCAATGTGAGACTAAACTCCCATGCAAATAGAAGACCGTTTCTATGCAACTCTGTTATTTCCATACACATTTCCAACCAAGAGAGTGACATCAAAAAGAAGGTGCAACAACTTCATCTCGACTGTAATTCTTCTTCAAATCAATAACAATTGTTACATTGTAACAGTGATGATGATTAGCCGGAAATTGTTACACTTTGTGAAAAAAAAAAGACTGATTCAAAAAGAATAACCACTTGAAGGATACGAATATTGAAAGAATGACAAAAAATGAGGCCAAAAATAAAAGTTCTCAAAGGTAAAAAGAAAACAGAGAAAAACAATAACGAAAATCCTAACGTAATAGGGTTCTACTATTATGATGAAGCTACTCGTAGGTCCTTCATCAATGAGCACTTAGTCCTGAGATTATGATATCCTCAATTATGATATATTTTATAAATATTATTCTTTTAAATAAAACACAAATCCTAAAATATTGAACTTATAAATCAACCGCCGTAAATATTTTTCAATTTACCCTGATGGTCGATAGAAAACTTCCGTAAAATCGTATTGGTCATCCGTAATTTGACATTACCCAAACTCGTTAATCATTTTTTTTCATGAACACTTATGTCTCTAAAAATGACAAAAGTGAAGATTAAGAAAGTCACACCTCTTTTACTAAAAGTGAAAAATAAAAATTTTTAGAGGACGTTTGATATACTTATTTTTCATTTTCATTTTATGTAAAAAATATGATTTTCTGAAAAACGTATTTGATTTGCATTTTCCAATCTTATTTTTCAAAAAAAAGATATAGCATTTTTTGAAAAATTAGAGAATGAAATAAAATTATTTTTTAAAAATTGAAAAAATATGATTTTTTAAAAAATAAAAATAAAATTAGAATAAACCAAATGCCCCTTAGTAATTTGAATAAATTTCTTGCTAAGTCCATGGTGAAAGTTAATAGGATATATTGAAGATGACTAGTTAAAAGACAAGGTGAATATATTTTTTTATATAAAATTAATCACGATCACTTACAAAAAAAAAATGTGTGATCTTTAGATTGCCAATTTGCCCTATAATAACTTTGTAGAAAAGAACTTTTTTCCAAAAGTACCTGCAATGAAGGAAAAGAATAACTTGTAACAAAAAGTGAGTAATTTCAATAAGAAAATTTTAATGGTAAATTTTCCTAAACTCTCCACATACTAAGTCAACTTTGCATACAATCTCTACACAAATTTTTCTTTGCATGCAGTCCCTGATGGGATTGACAAGACAGTTTGGTGAGTATTATTTGAAAAAAATTGAATATAAAAGTTAAAAAATTGAGTATGTAAGATTGCATCCACCACATCAATAACCTGTGCACTCAATTTTCACTCGTTTATACACAAGTTTCACTCTTTTATACACACTTTTCACTGATATATACTTAATTTTTACTCTTTTATACTCAATCCATCAGGGAATAAATACAAACAAAATCTCATATACGGACTGAATACAAAATTTGATTTGCTATTAGGGATTTAAAGCTAATTTACCGAAACTTTAATCAAGTACACAAAAAAAAAGTTGATTTTGACTTTAATAATGCAACCAACTTTAAAAAAGAAACTTTCAACCGACCGTATCTTTTTTAGAGGAGTTGACCTGGTTAAAAAAAAACCTTTTTGACCTGCGTTGTCTTCGTCGACTGACCAGCCACGTTGGACAGGACACTATAGATGAAAAAAAAAACGTGTTTTTTTGAGGTGTTGACCTGATCAACCGGCCGTGTCTTTTTGAGAGGCGCTGACCTGATCAGCCTTGTACATGGGGACTGCCGTGTGATTGTTTTCATTTTGTGGGAGGTATAGTTTATTTGGTCGGATTGGTAAAGGTTAATTAGGTATGGTCTATGGGGGTGAATGAGAATTGGATGGTGCATAGATCCACCGAACTGATCTATCTAGTTCGTAACAAACGACTATGGTAAAGACACATTAAATCCATTGACGGTTGAGGCTTTGTCAAAAAGTCCAGGAGAATGCATAGA
This sequence comes from Boesenbergia rotunda, assembly GCA_024364735.1. Lineage (NCBI taxonomy): Eukaryota > Viridiplantae > Streptophyta > Magnoliopsida > Zingiberales > Zingiberaceae > Boesenbergia > Boesenbergia rotunda. The sequence goes on along the minus strand of JAGFNQ010003392.1, from coordinate 129,405 downwards.
TCCATCATAGGCCTATCTATTCCGTAGTAACGGCTACGATAAAGACGCATCAAAGCCGTTTATGGTTGATCACTTATCTAAAGTGAACATCGGTTTTCACCGGAGATTTGGATACTTGTGCGTCTACTTTGCAGCTTATTGTTGTGGGAGTGAGAGGTTTGAGCAGATTGCAGATATGTGCCCCATCTCACTCGCCGACAGCCAGATGGGTGGTACATGCACAGACGTTGCTGAAGGGTGAGACCCCATATTGTTTGGTTTTGTGGTAGGTCAGCCATTGGCAGAGAGTGACCTCATGATGGTTGATGGATTTTGAGAGTTGGTTTGAGAGTAGGATGGGCAGAGGGCAATTGTATTGGTGCAAAGTGTTGGATGGTGCGCATGATGGTAGGCATACATGTATTTACCCTTGGATAGCTCCTAGCTATCTAAGGGGGCATGATGATTGTACCCTTTCTCGATGATCTATATTTATCTTTCATCAAAAAAAAAAAAAAAAAAAAAAAAGTTAAGTAAGACATAAGATCACATTGAGAGATGAAGTTCATTGGTTATGAGATAAAGAAATTTTATGTTACAAGATATTTCATTAAGAGACAAGGAAATAATACAATGATATAAAAATTTACACATATTTAAGATGGTTCAGAGATTTCCTTCTCTATAGTTTGTCATTCCAATGCAGCATTTTCTAAAATGAAAAAAATATAAATCAAGGTTTTTAGATTTATAAGTGCAAAAATACACAAATTTATCAAAGAGAATGAAATCTCAAAAATAAACTCTTATCAGATATTGTGTAATTAAATGAATTTGCGATTCAAGAATCACTAAAAATTTATTCATGATAGAGAGAGAAATTTCAGATAGAAATATTGTTAAAGAAACTCATGCAATAATCATAGTATACAAGATATGTTTGCTTGAATGTCATAAAGTTTTCTAAATGATAATAGACAATGTTTAACTTAAATACGAGATATTTAGAATTGAAAAATCAACCCAAAAATCATTTTGGATTTACTGTGATCAAACATTTAAATGACATGAGAATTTAAGGGTTTGCAATCTGAATAAATTATTCATTCTCCATGATCTTAGCTAGACCAAAAATTATATATCTAATGAAATTCTACATATAACGATCGAATTAATTTTTTTTTACTACAATTATAAAAGAAAAAGTAAAGCCGTTTCACTGAACCCCAAGCCAAAGTATTGAAACTGAGCAACTCTTAGAGGCACAAACATGAATCGACCAACCTATGCATATTTTTATACGGTGCCAATTAAACATCAAATTGTAGCAAAATTAACATTATTATTATTATTATTATAAAGCGAACTTACCTGCAACTCTTCGCATATTATGTATCTGCGGGCTCCTCGTTCAGATCGAAGCACCGCCCTTCGCCGGGGCTCATCGTTCTACACTTCCCCGCCCCCTCATCTTTCTCCGCTCTCTCCCTCCGATCCCCGCTGCTCTCCGCCGCTCCCGGATGCTCGAAGTCCTCCGGCACGAACGCCGGCTGCCACCTCGGCGCCGCCCCGTGGCCCGGCCCCTTGGGCCTGGCCACTCCGTGATCCGCCGCCCCCGCCCTCGCCCCGCCCAAATGCCTCGCCGCCTCCTGGATCCGCCGAAGGATGGCGAAGAACTCTTCCACCTCCTCGTCCGTGGGTTCCTCCTCGCCGCGCCGCCGCGTCCGCGGTTCCTCCTCCGCGGCGGTGCCGCTGCTCTCTCGCTTCCTGGGGTTGGGATCCATCCCCATCGAAACCGCCTCAGTTCGTCGCCTTCCCTAATATTGAAGGCGCAGATGGCAAAAAGCAGAAATGGGGGAGGCGTAACGCCACCGCATTTCGTCACCGACTTAGTCCTTCTTCTGACGCAGGGTGCGCGACGTCACAAACGGCGCGTGTCGCAAGCACGACGCAGGGCCCGTCCGTTTCCTGGTTTGGGGTCCCAACCAGCCACGGGAACCGAACGCTCACCGTTTCGAAATAAAAATGGCACGTGGGTTGCATGTGATCAAAAATTAAAGACGTTAGCCAAAATGTTGGCATACGCTACGCCTCCTCTATCCTTTTCTCACCTGTTAATTCTCATATATCCAAAAATATTCAGTGATTTAATCTTATATAACCTTTTTTTTTATCAATTCTCCATATTATTCGAACCGAGCACAACATGCTTTGTCTTGCCGTATATAGTATGAATAGTATAATATAGTACAGTAGTGCTATGGTGGACATAAATGCCATATTAAAAAATATATATATCTGTCACGTTAGCGGATCTTTTAGAATGGTCCAACTCCTGCGTCTGATTGTCGGCGCCGACAATTTGCAGCTGCCGGCCGGCTGTCGGCCTCGACCGTCAGCTGCCAGCTATCAGCGTCGATAGCTAGCGGCTGCCGGCCGACTGTCAGCGCCTGACTAGCCGTCGATGCTGGCTGTCGGCACCAATCGCCGATCACAGGCTTGGATTGTCGACCGTCAATTATTGACCGTGATTGTCGGCCGTCAATCGCCGATGTTTATTATAAATATTGTCCCCGAAATTTAATAAATTATAATGATTATTTTTATCTTAAATATAAATATTGAATGATAATTTTAATAAAATAAATTTTATAATTTTAGAATTAAAAAAAATCTTATTTTATTAAGAATTTTTATTCCGGATTACATGTCTTGACATATTAGACATGAATTATTATTTAAAAATTATTAATTATCTAAATTAAATAAAATTTACACTGATAATCTTAGATAAATAATCAAAACTACCGAGGACAATCCCAATCAAATGCATCTTAAATCTCATATTCAAGTAATACGACATGTCATGAGTTATGGCTGATGCACTCGTGACGTCATCATTGTTTGTTTGGCATGACATATTATTATTCTTTTAACACGGGCTCAGTTCCGAAGTTACAAATATGATAAAATTTAAAGAGCAATCATACGCAGCATGAATTTGTAACATGAAACCCAACATGAATGACGTGACACTTTTTATATACACATCCGATTGCCACTTGGACACCAACGGCGACCTCCGGCCGCCGCCCCGAATAAAACTATACCCTGGAGGGCATAGTGAACCCGTCGGGGATCGCTATAATTAGAATGCCACGTCATTCATGTTGGGTTTCATGCTACAAATTCTTGTTGATCATCATTACTATATTAATGATATGCAACAAGAATTTGTAGCATGAAACCCAACATGAATGACGTGACATTCTAATTATAGCGATCCCCGACGGGTTCACTATGCCCTCCAGGGTATAGTTTTATTCGGGGCGGCGGCCGGAGGTCGCCGTTGGTGTCCAAGTAGCAATCGGATGTGTATATAAAAAGTGTCACGTCATTCATGTTGGGTTTCATGCTACAAATTCATGCTGCGTATCATTGCTCTATAAAAATAAGTATAAAAATAACAAAGTTTTAAAAAAATTAAAAAGTTCAAAAAGGAGAAATTTAAAATTAGATTAAAAATTATAAATTTTTGATATTTAGTTTTGCATGATTATAATATTAGATTCTGACTTTAATATAATATGAATAATTTAATATAACATGAATATTATTTTTTAAAAAATAAATATTATATTTTAAAGCTAAAGTTGAAAAGAAATATTTATGTCAGGAATCTAAATGTGCCCTCTCACATGGTTCTTTAAGGATCGGACGGAACCTATAATTTTTTTAATAGCAACTTTAATCTCTTAATTATTGATTAACTATTGAATAGTAGACTAATTGTATCAATTCAGAATTAAGTTTACTTATTTAAACATGGTTTCATCGTCGACTAGTGAATTGGTCAGCTTAAATCCAACACTTAATCATTTGATCCCAGAACAATCAATTTGATTAGACATCTTTTAGACTACTAATGCCAAATAAGGTGACTAATTTTTGGATTTTGATTTGTGCTCGAGGTCTTGTTTAGCTTGAGAATCAAATTTCTAATCATTCATTTTTTGATATTATGGAATTACACAGAAGCCCCTATTTCACTCAGAAAAAAGTAAGAAAAATAAAGTAAAGAAAATAACATATAAAAAGACGGTGCAACAACATGTTCATCATGACTATAACTCTTCTTCGAGTCAATAACTATTGTTACATTGTGATAGTAATGATGATCATGATAAAAATTATCACACTTTGTGAAAAAGACAATTCAAAAGACTAAGCACTTGAACGATACGAATCTTGAAGGAATGGCAAAACATGAGGTCAAAAATAAAAGTTTTAAAGAGGCAAAAAAGGAAGAAAGATAATAAAGAAAACCCTAAAGTAATAGGGCTGTGCCATGATGATGAAGCTTCTCTTAGGTTCTTCATGGATGAGCACTTGGCCCTCGGACTATGGTACTGTGTAAGGACGACTAATCATCATCCTAAGTATTCATGGTTCGATCTTCAACTACGACGTATTTTGTAGAAATTTTTTCTCCAAATGGGACGCATACCTTGAAACACTGAACTTCTCGACTGTCTGCCGCGAGCGTTTCCTAATTTACCATGACAGTCAATAGAAAACTTCTATAAAACTGAATTGATCACCCATGATTTGACGTTAAACCAACTTTGTTCAAAAAAAAGCATAGATGAGCACTTGTGTCTCTAACAAATGATAAAAGTGGAGTTAGAGAAAGCCACACCTCTTTTACTAAGTGAACAATGAGAATAAGGGGTACATATCGCAAGATGATTTTTTATACATATTAGTAATTTGATTAAATTTCTCGCTAAGTCCAAGGAGAAAGTTAATGTGATAGATTGAAGATGACTAGCTAAAAGACAAGCTTAATATATATATATATATATATATATATATATATATATATATATAATTAATCACAATCACTTAAAAAATTATTAGCTTTTCTAAGTGCATGCGTGTGATTTTAGATTGTCATATTTGACGGATTTTATCTAGATATTTGGTGAGCTTCATGTTATTTCCAACAAGCAAACAGATTTATATCATATCTTAGAGGGTATTTGACTGAGCATGTAAATTCTACAAAGCTATTTTTAGAGTTTATAAGCTCTTCAAATATATTTGATAAATTTTTTTATAAATAATTTATAAGTGGTCAAAATAAACTGTTTGACAATTTATAAGCTGTTTTAAAGAAAAATAAAGGAGACCTTATTTTTTTAAAAAAAATCTTATTTTAAAAATTTTCTTCTTTGAAATATTCTTATAGATTTTCATTAATCCTCATCTTATCCTTCATAAAATTTTATAAACCTAACAACTCTCTCTACGCCTATTTCTTTTCCAGGGTACTCTGTCATCTTCTCTTCCCAGCGCACAAAATCTCTAACACTCCTTTCTATTTATTTTCTCCCCGATACACAAATTCTCTAGCTCGGTTTGTCAAATATATTATTGATCAATTTTTAAGTATAATTTTTATTTGAAATATTAATGATATCGTTAAAATTTTAAATTGTTCTGAATTAAAATATCAAATAGTTTTATCTTTTTCATATAATTTTAATATTTATTATAAAATTATAAACAAGTTTCATATGTTTATTATACCTTTTTTATTATTTTTATTAATAAAAATATCTTATAATATCATACACATCAATATCTTTAAGTTGTTTAAAATAAGTTCATCCAAACACTTTAACATCTTAATTTTAAAATAAAACCCAACAGTTTATAAGTTTCTAAAATAACTTATAAGTTGTTCGAGCTTATAAGATGTTTTTAATAAGTTTAGCCAAACACCCTTTAGTAATCTCATTAAGGTTAAATGTGGATTTGTAATATTAGATGTGATTTATATGTGCAGAACTTGTTAACCTATTCTGTTATTGTTAATTGGTTGATAACAAAATTGGATTCCTACCTATATATTAGGTAGGATCCCCATAGTATTTATTTTAATAAAAATCACAATCACTTAAAAAATTATTATTAACTCTTCTAAGTGAATGTGTGATTTTAGATTGTCATATAATAACTTTGTAGAAAAGATTTTTTTTCTTTCTAATATGTCTGCAAGGAAATGAATAACTTAAAACTAAAAGTGAGTAATTTCAATAAGATAACTTTAATTAAGTACAAAAAAAAGTTGATTTTGACTTTAACAATGCAACCAAGTTGAGTAAGATGAGGAAGTGAATTGAGGACGGCATGCTGCAGGAAGAAGAATTGAAATTTTCCCTCTCAAATTGTCCATCCTTTAACAAAGATGGCATGTCACTGACACATTAGGAGTCACAAAACAATAAAAATCAAAGTGATTCGTTGCAAAGAACCATGAGGAGATTCAATCATGTATCAAAAAATTTCTAGATTGTTATTTATATAGAAAATTGCAGGAAGAAGAAGCATTCTTACCTGCACCATTATGTCCCACATATCCTTTGTCGTGACATAAAGCCCAAAATTTAGCAAGACTGTAACAGTCACATTCTGAGTCTCAGATGCAACAATAGCAAATGTTACAGGGGGGTTATGGTTTGCAGCTATGGAATGGCTCCAAGAATATTAATACATTATAGATAGAAAATGTAGACATCTATGCATAGTCACAATTGAAAGGGAAGAAGCACATAAAAAACTTCATATTTCAGAAAAAAAAACAAATATGCTAGCCAGAAATGATACTACAATCGAATACTTCAGCAGGGAAAAAATTCAAGGAGATCAATTTTGACCTTTTTATTTTTGAATTAGTTCCTTCTGTGATAATTTCTAAAGAATAAGGTGGCATTACAAATTGACATGCTAAAATACAACAAAAGATTTATAAATATAGACTTAACTAAGAACGAATACAAGTTGTTTAGTTTGCCAAATAAGTGCCGGTATCAAACTATCCTAAAACTAGAAGGATTACTGAAATCTACTAGTGCATATTTCTCTAGGTAAAGCAGAACTCTTACTTAAGTCTTAAGCTGACAACTTATCTAAAGGGGTATATTGATTACTCCAAGCAAGAGAATCAGATTCTGTATAAAATACAGAATAAAAGAAGATGTTCAACGACAAGATTTTCAGAATAGGTATTAACAAAATACAAAAAAAAAATAAAAATCAGAGCACCACTTCAAAATAAATGAATCAGTCCAAGTGTTCAACGACAACATAATTCAAGAAAAACAAAAGCAAATGAAAGAAGATCCAACCTGAGAAAGATCCAAGCTTCGGGCCGGTGTGCCAAAAAAAGAACCCGACAAAGATCGATCTTCGCGGAGAGGGCCTCGCCCGAGAGATGATGAGCGGAGATGTTCGGCGGAGAGAAGTTTAGGGTTGGCGATAGAGAAGTTTAGGTGGTGGAGGGAGTTTGCGTGAGGAGGGAGCGTGTTTAGGGTTTCTGCGGAGGTGCTTGCGTGTGGAGGGACTTCGCGTAAGGTGTTTGTCGCGTGAGGAGTTTTCTGGTTCGCTTGTGGAGTTTGTTGGTTCACTGGTTCACGTAACAATTCAAGAGGTGGAATATTATCAACGGAAGCTGTTAATATTTTATATTTTATAATATTTATTAGTAATATATATATATATATATATATATATATATATAATATTAACAACACGCTTTGCACGCTATTAATATTAAATTTTAATAGCACACTCTACACATCGTAAAAAAGTTTATTGACAAAGTTTTTTTTTTTTGCACACCCTCATTTGTATAAATATTATACTATCCACAGTGTATATAATTAGACCAGCCATAAAACTATTATTAATTGTGTACATTAACCGCACGTCATTAATTAGGTATCGTGGAAAGTCATATTTGTTATAGTGAACATGATAATGTAGAGGAGTTTACAGATACTAAAAATTGAAATGAAAACAAGGAAAGACTTAGGTTGTCTCCCAAGAAGCGCTTGTTTTATGTCATTAGCCTGACCCCCTTGGTAAATTCATTGAAATCTCGATTTGGCCAAAGTGAGATACTTTCGGACTTTCTTTCCAATTCCTCAAGGTTAGGAGAGAGCTTTCATCAAAGGATGAAGCAAAGCTTTCTCCTGTATTGTCTCCTCGATGTTTGCTCGGGAGGTCAAAGATGATTCAATCCTAGCAACCAAGCTAGGAGTATGACTACCACAAATGATATCAGGGTCTTGCTCAGTACAAATCTAGCATTCAGCGTGGTGGGAGTTTCTAGTCTTGGGGTTTCCAACTAACCATCGTTTCCCACTCATAGGGTTGTACATCAATAATCTCATCCATCCCCAATGTGATAGTCACCTCTCCAAAAGTTCTTGATGTATACTCATCCATAAGGCTACCATCGTTAATATTTGCCCCCTCTATAATCTCATCAATCAAGTATACTTTATCATCATCAATACCAAGGGCTACATCAAGAACGTCAACAAGAATGGATGAAGGTGCATCAATAGTATAATCAATATCTGGAGTTTCATCAGATGTGCCCTCGTCACATAAAACAACAGAGGAGTCTTGTAGAGCCACAAAATCATAAACAAATCATGTTCAATTTTGCAATCCAGCCCCTTTGACACAAGATCTACTTGTGTCCCCAAATTAAAACTTGATGCATCAATTTGTTCTAGAGACTGGAGAAACAAGATCCCTCGTTCTACCATAAGATCTTTAATTCTTGTACTGTGGTGTTCATCTTACTAGGAGCAGGAGTCTCTAAGTCATCAGGATCTTCCTAGGAAATCGGCTCAATATATTGAGATTCATGCGATCTATCAAGTGTTGAATCCTCTCAAAATTCTGATGGAAAGATATTTGAAAAAGTTGCTCAATACCTTGCAAGCTTCTATAGTTAAGATATTGCTGATCCATCCAATATTGAGATGGCTTAGGTATATGCTGTCATGGTTGGAAATGTGCATGCTGCTTAGGGATTTGTTGGAGTTGAAAGTTTTGAGTTTGCTGATTTTCCCAATAATAGCTATCAGTGCTAGAAGTTAGATCATCCATAATCTAATGTTCAGGTTGACATAAACACTGAAGTTCCATGGGAGTAGTACTAGCAAATTTTTGAAACAAATGACATATAGTAATTGGATGAGTCGTTCTACCACAAATTCTACAGAAGTACTTATATTGATCAGTATCTGAATCATAGTCCTCACTGAAGTCTTCGAATTGCAAAGAATATGGATCCATGTTCATATACAAAGAAAAATTTCTAACCTCTCCTGAAATAGTAACAACAAACATCATAAGGCACAGGGAGTACACATAACAAAACACGCATGGGTTGTGGGTCTAGGTGGGCTCGAGTTGGTCCATGGGTTATGAAGTTTTTTTTCCAATACTTAAAATTAAATTGGAAAACTCAATAGGCTCATGAGTTGACCCACCTAATATACAATCCAAACTTAACATTTTAAATTTTTATTTATATATATATTTTTATTTTCTTTTGCTGAGCTACCTCTCTTAAGCCGAAATTCACCTTGGGTTGGGTTGAGTTGGAAATTTTTTTAACCCACCAAGTAAGCGAGCTGGCCCACTCGGCCAGTCAGATGATAGATTTTTGACACTGGCCAACCTGTCCCATCACACGTCGACCTATTTGACAACTCTAATTACAAAATATCTAAGATGGTTTAGAGATCTCCTATCTATAGTTTGTTATTTCAATGTGACACTTTCCCAAATGTAAAAAAAAATGTAGATCAAGGTTTCTAGATCTTTAAATGCAAAATACACAAATTTATTAAAGAGAATGAATTAGTTAGATCTTATAAATCCTAAGCCACATGAATTTTAAAAACATACCAGAATTCAAATATATATAATACAAATAAGGATCTAATTTCATCTAGAATCATAGCTTAAATTAAATATAGAAATTGAAATTTATGAAGAACCTGAATGTAATGAAATTGCCATAGTTCTTGATGTGGTACACTTGATCTTGAAATCTTGTGGAAGAAGAAGAAGGGGGTTGACCTTCCGGAGGAATTAGGATGACGACTGTGAAATCTATTCACTAATGAGGAGCAAAGAGGATACTTAAATTTTCCTAATCCAACCGGGACCAAATCCTTTATATATGGTGGACCTACTCCATTATCTACCCATCAATAATAATGGAGTGAACTGAAGGGTTCTACACATCTAAATCAACATCCATTAACTCAAATCCTCTATAATAATAATAATAATAATAATTAGATTATTGAATGAGTTTTGATTATTGATGACATGAATTTGTAGTTTAACAATTTACTTTAATATACCCTCTATATATATATATATTAAAATTTTTTTAGGGATATAACAATAAAAGAATTAAGAAATAGTAAGGAAATATATTTATTAGAATATATTTGATTTTATAATTTTTCAAAATTTAAAATAAATTTTGGTTATATTTTAATGAAATAAATCGGGTAGGCCTTTTGAAATATCCTATTTAAAGTGGGAGTTTTTTTAAAGTGAGAGTTGATTAAAATCATTAACATAAGGTCTTTATTAAAAATCTATGTTTGGAAAAAAAATCTCCATCTCCTTCTCACATGCGCTCGTAGTGTCATCGTTGCAGCCGCCACTCACACTTGATAGTCGGTGCTACCCCGACTGCCTCTCTTGTTCTCCTCCTCCCTCAACGTCAAACTTATTTGAATCTGAAAACTTATCAACCTATTATTCAAGGATATCGATTAAATTAATATATTAAGTACTATCGAAGATTTCAGTCCATTTTGAATGAACAATTTACTTAGTTAGAGTATTCACAGTTAAAAATAAAGCATAGTGTTTTCTATTTTATCTTCAACAAGCCATCAAGATACTCAAATCAAATTGCATTTACTGTTAATGTATTTGATATAATGCTGAAAAGGCTGTGAGGATTTGATGAACTAACCACAACATATTTTAAGGAGATTCAACAATTTTAAAGCCGAACAAGATGTAACTGATCCGGGCGAGTAGTTTTCAAAGAGTGTCAAGGGCCCGATCGGATCCGGCCTAGATCAAAGGAGGTTAGACCGGGTTGACCTCGACCCGAATTAGCCGGATACGAATATGAGAAGGGGAAATAGAAGCTGGGACAAGGCGAGCCCTGGTTCGGTCTCGGTCGCCCGAGGTCTGCCACTCGGGGTCGGTCACCCGGGGTCGGTCACTCGGGGTCGGTCACCCGAGGTCGGCCACTTGGGGTCGGTCACCCGAGGTCGGGCGCTCGGGGTCGGTCACCCGAGGTCGGCCACTTGGGGTCGGTCACCCGAGGTCGGCCGCTAGGGGTCGGTCACTCAGGGTCGGTCACCCGTCACCCGAGGTCGCCCACTCGGGGTTGGTTACCCGAGGTCGGGCACTCGAGGGTCCGTGACCCGAGGTCGGGCACTCGGGGTCGGCCATCGGGGTCGGTCAGCCGGGATGGAGTTCTGGGGATCAGACATCCGGGGATGACTAAGAAACCGGGCTCGCCCGATCGACCCGCACTATAAGCCTGCATGATCTGACAGGGTGGGCCCTAACAATTAAGAATCTACCCCGACAGCAAGTATCTGTCAACTCCCTGACATAATCATTATCTGACAAAGCCGCCCAATATTAATAGGGATCAGAGGAGACAATGTAGACAGATGGTCAGGCGGCTGTGGCAGTCTCACAGGGCAGCTAAAGCTGCCATTAGCCCAGTCTGCCAACTGACCTATTCTTAATGAGATATGACAGCTCTGACAAGGCAGAGAGCTTCCCCTCCCCTATATAAACCCCCCTTGGGGCTCCCAAGACGATTATGCAACCTCAGTTCCACTTTGTGTTCCCCAATTTGGTTCGACCCGAGTGCTTGAGATCTGATCCGCAGTTGAGCCCGACCCCGACCCCTGCGTTACAGCAGACCGGGTCATCTTGGTCAGACCGAGTCAGCCGAGCGAGAACCGATCTTCACTTGTCGACAGGATCAGTAACTAATCGTCTTTGGTTAAAAGCTCACATACATATGGTGTTGTTGCTTGCACTTCAAGGAATCTTGTTTAGAGACTATGATGTGCAATCTAGTTCATCTAACCATAGCAATTTTCTTGAATTTTTGGATGTGCTAACCATGTACAATGTGACAAACTTTCAAAGGCAATTGCGAAAACTCCAAAAAAATATCAAGTATACAAGTTATAATATTCAGAAACAAATACTTCATGTGTTTTTAGTAAGAGTAAAAAATACAATTTGTAAAGAAATTGGAGTTTCCATGTATTGCATAATTATTGATGAAACCTTAGATGTGTCAAAAAGAGAGCAAATGTTTATAATATTGAAGTTCGTGCACACTAATGGATTCATTCGAGAATATTTTTTTGGGCTTATTCATGTATATGATACTACAGTTTTGACATTAAAGGATGATATATATTCTGTTTTGGCTCACTACAATTTGGATTTCAAAATATTAATTAAAGGCTAAGACTATGATGATGCTAGTAATATGCGGGGCAAATTTAATGGATTGTAAGCTTTGATTATAAAAGATTGTAGAAGAATTCATTGTGCTCATTGCTTTGCTCATCAGTTACAATTGACTTTAGTTGTAGCATCAAAAAAAAAATATGATACTTATTCATCAAGTTTTTGATATATTAACTTTTATAATTAATATTGTCAATTCTTCACGTAAGTGTAATGACTAATTGAAAAATGCTCATGCAAATGATATTATATATTTGATTGCTATTAATGAACTTGAGACAGAGCACGTACTTAATTAAATAGGTACTTTACAATGAGCTATTGATACACACTAGGGTTCTCATTTGAGATTATTGACAGACCTAATTAAGATGTTTAGTGCATCCTGTCCAATATTGCTCAAGGTTATGGAGGATGAGCATCATTCTCAATGAGCAAATGCAACATCTATTTACGATAAAATAACTTTTTTTAAAATAAATTTTCATTCATCTTTCATGTTATTAAATAGATTATGGGGATCACAGATATTCTTTGTTAGGCTTTACAAAGTAAGTTTCAAGGTATTATAATTGCAATAAAGCTTGTATTATCTACTAAGAATTTACATCAACAAATGAGGGATAACAAGTGGGTCGATTTGCTAGTAAAAGTGGTCTTTTTGTGAACTTCGAAATATTACATTATGATTTCAGTGCTCTGTATATAAATAGACGACGTCAAGCCCATCCTCGCTAAGACAATTTCATCATTGAGCATCATTATCAGGTAAACCTCTTTTATGCTTCGATAGATTCACAATTGTAAAAAATTAATGAGTGCTTTAGTGATGATGCTATGGAATTGATTATTCTTAGTAATGTCTTAAATCATCAAAAAGAGGTGGACTCTTTCGGAGTGACGGATATATATAAATTAGTTGAAAATTTTTATGCCTAAGATTTTACAAGAAATGAAAAAGAACAATTATAAATACAATTGAAGCATTATGAGTAGTGAAAGGGTTCGACTATAAAAATCTTTCAACCATTTCAGAGTTATGTTAATGGTTTGTAAAGACTAACAAGTTTGTTACATACAGTCTCATTTTTAGAGTGGTCGTACTTATGCTTACTGTTTCAATTTACATTGCTACTACAAAACAATCATTTTCTACTATGAATATCATGAAAAAAGGCTTCAAAGTAAAATGGAAGATGTTTTTCTCTTAGACACATTAATGGTATATATTGAGAGAGAAGTTGCCAGATATGTGAGCATATAAGTTATCATTGGAAACTTCAAAAGTGTTGATGCAATCGACCTTCAGGTTTTGATATTTGTTTGTCATTATGTTTGTCATGCCTCGAGACCAACGGAGCCGCTAATCCAATATAAAATCAGACAACACCTTCCCTATCCGACGGATAATTTACACAAACATATAACACACGAAGGTAATATATTGGCCTCATGCCTCAAACAGATATATATAACATAAAGAAGTAACAACATTACAATACTAAAACCGTAAAAACTCACTTGAGTTGCCCCCAAGACAAGCGCGCAGCAAAAACCAGAGGACTCAAAAATATAAATACCGCACGAATGAATCACAAATACAAGTCCGTGATGTAAGAATGAATACATAATATAGAGCATGCTATAAAAAGAAATGGAACACGCGGAAGCACCCATCAAATGGAGTCGTGGGGACCCGGGACTGACAATTGGGCTCCTCCGGTGATCTATCATCCTGAAAACAAAAATATTGTGATGGGTGGTGAGGCCAAGTGGGCTTTGCAGGTATAGAGAAAGATATGCATGGTTGAACAAGTAGCTGAATAAGCTATACAGGAACAACAAGATACAGTCTCACATGTATATCAGAATATGCATAACTGAAAGTAACAACTGAATGTACATATCAGAAATTAGTCTATCCTAATCATAAAAGGACTCGTATCATACGAGCAAGTGCATGGTTATCAAACCACACAAATGGTATATCCTGTATGTGCATGTCAAACAAGTACAACAAATAAATGCAGCAAACACAATCAAATGCACAAATGCATCATATGCACATAATGCAATGACGTGGTCACCCCTGACGCTAATCAAGCTACCGAGACATGTAATAATGTGTCGGCCGAGTGGGTAGAGCTGTGACACTGTCCGCACTCTGTCATAACTGCTCCTGAGTGACTAAGTGGACAGGATGCTGGTGGGGGATCACTGATAGATATCATTTTATTGACCATTTGAGTTGCTAAAATCCATGTTTGACCTATGTTTTTATTGCTTAATTGTGAAACTGCCTTAGGTTTTAGAACTTACTCTTATTTTGGACTTAATTGCAAATTGGCATTAAATTGGATTATTTTGGCCATTTAATTCTTGATTTATTTTTGTAGGCATAAAAGGTTCATGGACCTAGGGCATATTGGGTCAAACTTGAGTCGGAAGTGAACCGGATCGAATTATCAAGCTTACGATTAATCCGGGTCGTCCGATTCAAAAGCGGCTAGATCGGAGCCATCCGGGACCATATGAAGCAATCCAAGCTAGGGTTAGGGTTGATCAAGCATTCTGATCAAGATCTGAAGATTTCATCCCAATCAGAGCTAAATCAACCGTTGGATCAAGCTTGGAGGGCTCTAGATCGTCCACTCAAAGAATTGGTTGATCTGGACCATCCATTGCACATCTGGAGGATCCGAGCTACCACGAGGCAGATCCTGACCTCAGATAATCATCATCAAAATTTGGATCAAATCGGAGCAAGATCAACCGTTGGATTTTCTCAACTAAATCTGAGCCGTTCATTTCTGATTACTTAAGGAAAAATTTCCCAGCAGCTGACCTCGTCGCATCTTCAGTGTTCTTCGCCGTTCTTCCACCGTTCTTCATCGTTTTTGAAAGTTTTTGCTTCCAAGAAGGCGTGACCACCTCAAACTCCATCCTAGATCGAGAATTGAGTCTTTGGCAATCGTTCTCTGAAGAATTCAGCTCCATTTGCGCCGGAACAGGGAGTGCTTGAGGGTTTCGGCAGTTCCTCAGTCCGACCACTGTCTTCTCTTCCACAGTCCATCTCCAAGCGTCTGAGCCACTTGTAGTGGTTCTCAGGTGAGCTTAGATGAGTCTCCAATCATCATCGCAGCTCCACCAATTGAGATGAAGTGAATCGGATTGAAAATTCCAGCAAAGCGCAGATTTGAGCAGAATCAACTTCAGAAATGGTTTCCGACTGATTTGCTGAGCCTAGGGGTTCGAAGCCAGTTCTTGATTGACAACCAAGAAGTTCTTGAGCTTAGGAAGAGTTGAGGAATAGTTTAGATCCTTAATTTCCAAGTCTTGTAGCTGTAATTGAATTTCTGCACTTGTTCTGCTTTTGCAATTTCATTTCACTAGCTGTAATTGCGTTTTCTGATTAGTTTAGCTTAATTAGGTTGTTAATCTTTAAGTTAAGTAGTTTAGAAGCTTGTTTAGTGAACAAATAGATCAAATTTCAGCTTATTTCTTTGTCAATTGTTGCGTGCCAATTCCATCTCTTACGTGCCATTTTATTTCTGCAAAACCATTCAGTTTCTGAAATTGTTTTAGATTTCCTATTTTTGAGTTGTTTCAGAGTTTCTTAGTAGTTAACTTCTGCTCTAGCATTAGATAGATAGCGTGTTTAGTTAAAATAGCACTCAAATTAAGTTAGGTTGCAATTTCATTTCTTGCTTGCCGATTCCATAGCTTACGTGCCATTTAATTTCTGCAAAAACCCAATCCTGTTCTGAATTTTCCAGCTGATGTTTGGAGAATTTTTGTTAGGTAAACACTAGACATTTCAGCTTAGTTTGTCTGGTTTTTCGATCAATGTATCAATCTGAATTTGTTTGTGTTTTGCACCCAAACCTTGTGCTGAATTTCTGAACATCAAGTTCCAATTTCTGAACTTCTCATTTCTGATTTGCTTTTGTTTCTCTAATTCTGATTTTAGTTTCAACTCCTCCACTTAGTCTTGCTTAGTTATTTCCTAATACCTCTGTTCCCAATCAGTTTTACAATTTGAACTGCAAGTTACAAATTTCTTAAGTTTTGTGTTAGTTTTTGGCACAAAGAGCTATATCTTGTGTGTGCCAATTGATTTTAATCTTTTTGCATCCGAATTTAGTTTGTTTTTGTGGCATATGATTGTGTTTGAATTCAATAAGCTTGCACTCACTCATATCTGAATTTTGTTGGCAGTGGTTGGGGTCCAAAAACACTTTAGCTAGTTGAGTTGCATTTGTTTGGTTGAATTCTAATTTCGCATGCATTGATTTGTTGCAAGCTTGTTTGTTTCCGAAAACTCCTATCACTGTTTTTACTTCATTGCATAGCAGTTCTTTTGTTTTTGTTGAAATCAGAAATCAGTTTTAAAAGAAAAATCTGGTGAGAGCTTATTAGGTGTTTATTGGTTGAATTAGCATTTGCCATCAATTGTTTGGTTATTAGTTGAGTTTAATTCCTTCCATCACATTTTCACTTTTATTTAAAACTCAAAACCCCATTTATTTATTTGAAACCCAAAAACACAAGCGACACATAAACCAAGCTCGAATCAAACAACGTCAATTAGCCCCGAGAAAAATACGACCTGTGGCCCCTTTACTACACTTTCATCTTTTTGATTGCAAAAAGGGTTTCCAGTTATTCATTCACATTTAAATTTGAGACTCACATTCGTGACAGTCCATTTGGGCCAATCAATCACCCCCTGCCCCATGTATATATAAGGGAGCGTCGCCCTCATCTCCTCTGGTCTATGGAAAGAGAAGGGATCTTTGCCTGCTACCACGCTCCGGAACTAATACCCATGAGCGGCCGAGCAGAGCAGTACAGAGCAAATACACACACGTAACAGTATCCACTAACCCATGAGTGATCGTGTGCATATCATGTACCGGAAGACGATAAATTCAACCACAAGGGAGCCGTTGATCGCCGGCATGCAACAGTGCAAGGATAGTGCATGACTCTAACACATGCAACCCCTCCCGGTCATCATACATAACTCAACCTAACATGCACGGGTCGATCACAGGTATAATAACCTAGCCATCATGGATCTAGATACACATGCAAGTAATACCAGAAATCAAACCATGCAGATATAAGGTGACATGCCTCTATATTTACACACACATGCATACATGAACACTATACAAAGTCAGATGTCAAATATGGAGACTGTATTGATAGAAAACAGATCATATCCAAGATCAAGCAACAAGTATCAAGCAGGATAACAAACAGTAGCAGATTTAACGTAAATAAATCCTACTGCACATAAGTAAATAGTCATGCATAAAGATAAGTGGATCTAAAGGAAACAAACAAGAAGTACCTGCCTCAAAATAGGAGTCCGTATCGAATGAGAACCTCTCGTCTAATAATCAACAACCAATCAGTGTCCTGTATCAGAGGACATAATTTTAGCTATCATAATAATTATTAATTAGCTAAATAAATTCTTAAACCGTCTTAGGGTTATCTTAACCCTTGTATTTCATTTAATTACATCTAATTAAATGATTAACCCACGTTGGTTTAGAATTAGATTTCAAATTTTAGGTTTAGTCTAAGTTTAACCCAAATCCAACCCACTGACACTAGATCCCAGTCCATAACTCATCCCATCAGATAATCCAAATGGAATCCTACTCCAGCAATATAGCTTATGGTAAGGAAAAGGAGAACACAGTACCTACAACTCGTATCAAAACTCCTCCTGGCCTGAGAAGATGAATCTAACTCCAATCAAGGAAAACATCTCATGATGAACAACTATAATTCGAATTGAGTTTATCTAATAAATCTCTACTGATCAAACAACCACTAATCTAATACAAAACATATTAGTTTAATCCAAGCTTAGCCAACCAATTAGCTCCAAAACAGATCGAGAACAAAATCAAAAACCCAATTCCAAATCAAGACCCAAAGCAAAATTTCCATTATAGCTACTGATGATAAGGATTTACCAGGTTCAAACTTATGTGATTCCTACTTCTTGATCAGATGGGCAATAAGCCTATCATGAATCAACAAGGAATCACCTACAACAGAACACAAGACCAAGGAACAAACTACAAACCGAAAACCCCAAATCACAGATCCAATGCTACTGAGAAACACAACCATTCCCATAAACAGAAACTCACGGCAGGGACCAAAATCCAAGCATGATCAAATCTGATCAGCAACTAGGAAAAACATCGAAGATCAACACAGATATCTATCTAAGCTAGGAATCGAATACAAGCAGGATCCATTAACACCAGAATTCCGAACAGAACATTCAAGGCTAACATCAGCTGGGGAACCAAGATCTCGCCTGACTTTAGCAGCCCCCAATCGCTGCGATCGACACCTCAAACGTCCAAAGGCCTCCCACCTTGATCCCACACCACTGATCCTTGATCCTTAGCTTAGATCCCTTTTTTTTCCTGGCCAGAGATGGGCGATGAACCAAACCTGGAAACCGCACCGAAGATGAATCCCAAGATTCAGACAAGAGCGGAAGATAGGAAGAGAAGAACAAGAGGAGGTATCCTTAATCTGACATACCTATGACCGAAAGATGAGGCGCACGACCAGTGTATGCACTGAGTTCCGCGATTCATCCACCTTCGCCTCCAAGGTCACGTCTCAGAACAGACCTTCGCTAGCCCTAGCCCTAGCCCTAGCAGCCTTGTCCGAAGCCGTCGACCGGAGAGGGAGACCTTGGTCGCGAGCGTTGAACCGCGCGTGAGAGAGAGAGAGCGAGAGAGGGAGAGTCGTCACCGGAGCTCACCGAAAGGAAGAGGAAGGAGTCGATTTCAGCGAAACCAGCGAAGAGAAGTATAGATGTCACCCATATAAGGTGGCATTTTTTTACAATCAAGCCCTTCACCTTTGACTAATCCTAAATCAACCCTTAACTTAAGTTATTTTCCATTTTAGGCCCCTCCAAAGTTGGATGTTAACCCTTTAACCACTAAAACTTTATTCTTAAATCCCATACCCTAATTTCGTTTCGAGAAACTTTCCCTAAAATTTTTTGTACCACATTTTAAGTTACGATATTTAACAATGTTTAATAGACCTATCCAAAGAGTAGTCTAGTCAGATCAAAGGTTTATCAAATGACTATAAAGAGAGAAATATAGTTAGGCCAAAAGTTGACCGAATGATTAGCAAGGGAAAGTCCTAGTAAGTAAAGCTAGACTCTAGTGAGTAAATTTAGACTGTAAAAGTCCTAGTAAGTGAAGCTAGGTTCTAGTGAGTGAAGGTAGATAATGAAAGTCTTGGTGAGTGAAACTAGGCAGTGGAAAAAACTCTAGGGGAGATAACCTTAGCTAATAAGAATCTAGGCCCTAGAGAGTAAAGCTAGGTGGTGAAAATTCTGATGAGTGAAGCTAGGCTGTGGAAAACTTTAGAGGGAGGTAATCTTAGGTAATGAGAAGTCGCGAACGACTAGACCAACGAATCTTTAATGCTGCTAACACTGCTTTACTTTACTGTTTTATATCTATTGTGCTAACTCAATGTTACAAGTAAATCTTAGCAAATCAAATTGATTTAATAGATACTAAACATGACCAGAGAGTCCAAATAGATACGGAAGATAAGATGTTTGACGGATGGGATCCTCTGGTCCCGTTACCCCTGGTCCGCCCCTGGACCGCAGCTGTGGTATAAAAAGCCAAATCACGTGGTCGACGCGTGCCAAGTCCGAAGGCAGAAACACCAGCGCGAATATTTTTTTTCCACCAAGCCCTAGCTCCCCTCTCATTCTCCCCCGACGACGCTTCTCTCCATCCACAGCCATTCTGTCTTCTCCGCCGATCTCCTCCTTCTCTCCATCCACAGCCCTAGCTCCCCCGACGACGCTTCTCTCCATCCACAGCCATCGCCGAGTTCTCCGCCCTTGCTCCCCTCTCTACCATAGGATCCGCGCCCTTGCTCCCCTCTCTACCATAGGATCCGCGCCGCAGCTCCGATTCTCCCCCGACTCAAGCAGGCGGCGACCTCGAGCACGTGTGAAGCCCCGACGACCCTTCTCTCCCGACGGAAGACGACCCTTCTCCCCCGACGTGTATATCAGTGGAGAATGTTTCAGCATTCTTTGCGTTTTATAGCATTCTTGCATCCAATTGATTCTCATGTGAAACTAATTTTTCAATTTCTTCCGGCACAAAATTTTGCTATGAGAAGTTAAAATATCATTAACATGTGAAATATGAGAATTTAACAGCATGTGAAATTTGATGATCTTGTATATCAGTTGGCACAAAATTTCCTGATCTTGCATAACTTTTTGTTAATGTTGTTTCGTATAGTTGTCTTTGACCATGTGAAATATGAGTTTTGTTTATCAACATGTATATTTTCATAAATGGACAGATCAAAATAATGTGATAGATTAATTGACTTTGATCCGATTGGTGAAAGTATATTTATTCTCATAATGCACTATGTTCCAATTTCATACTTTGCTAATCCATGACACGCTTATCATCTTTACCATGCCTTAATTAATTTGTCATGCTTTAATCAAATTTATAAGCTTTAATCAAATTTGTCTTTCGAATTTTACATACTTTAATCAAATTTATGTCTTTTGCGTAAAATCATGTTGTTTAGGTATAAAGAAAGAAAGAAAAATCATGGCAGACAGTTCTTCATCAGCATCATCTTTCACTCAACGACGCATGAACGAAGAGCAATGTGAAGCTCCCCACATATTTTGTTACTGTGGATTACGAGTTACTATCCAGACATCATGGACAGAATCAAATCCAGGAAAGCGATTTTTTTCATGTCCAAAATTTAGAGTAAGCTTTTTTTTATAACAACACGGTTTTTTTAATTATTGAGTTTTGATTAAATTTATTTGAAAATCAGGAAAGGGGATGCGGCTTCTTCTTATGGCATGATCCAGAACTATCAGAGAGAAGTAAGACAATTATTAATGAGTTGAAGAGGATTAACAAAAAATTAAAGTTGGAGATTAGTGAATTGAAGAAATGTACTAGTTACGAAGGCATAGTTGAATACAACAATATTCTGGATAATGAAAACAACAATCATGTGACTATGCAGTTGAGAGATGAAATATGTTCGTTGAATAGTAAATTTAGAATTGCTATCGTTGTAGTTGTATGTAGTTGGATTGTGATGATGGGAATGAGGTTGTTGTAATTTTTTTTGTGATGTAACTCTATGTGATGTAACTCTAAGTGATTTAACTTGATCCTACTTGAAACTTTTTTTATGCTATGGTGATTTCTCTATGTGATGCAACTCTATGTGATGTAACTCTATGTGATGTAATACTGTGATGTAACTTCATACAACAAGATTTGTATTCTAATGAAATTTCATACTGTGATGTAATTTTATGTTCTTAGACAATGAATCTTGTTGTTACCAATGAATCTTGTTCATTCTGAAACTGATGATGTAAACTGATGATGTTTGCATCACAGGAACAATACTTGCCATCAAAAGCTTGTATCTTTAATATGTATCTTCAGATATTGTTACACTACTTTCTTCAGTTATGTATCTTCAATATACAATTTTCTTATACAGATACATAGCTCTTAATATTATAAAGTATAGTATTATCTAACAAAATCCAGATTAATAATTTAACAGAAACAATAACCTTGTAAATTATTCAAGTACAATAAAAAGGTAACCATAGTGGAATCGTGAGTAAGCTCACCGATGCTTTACAGCATACATTTTAAAGATCAGTTCCAGATAATATTTCCAACTGCTTGCAAGAGGCGATTATAACCATCAAGCAGACATACAGGCAGTACACAAAAACTATTAGCATAAACAATATTTTGATGGAAAAGTCATTAATTCTCAAGGCTCAGAGTAAGTCTACCATGAATGGAATATATTACATACATCACAATGTTATACCATAGGTAGGTAAATCGAGCTGAATACATTCAGCTGGTCACAAATCTCCAACTACAAAAATGGCTACTCCTGCCAACAGAACACAATTGTGCTGCAGAGTCGAGCTGGAATGAAATAATTTACTTCAGTTGTCATCGCCAACATTTTCTGGGGGCGCAGAGATCAAGGATGCAGACTGGATCTTTCCAGCATATTCCAACCTCATTAGGATAACTCCCCTAAGCACATTTACAATTTGGATTTGTTCTTAATAGCATTCATAATTCACATGAAATCAGGCAGCAATTGCAATTGCAATTTCTAGAGAAATTGTTTGCATCATGAGTACAAACTAAGAACAGTCCACTACTATCGGAGAACAGATATTGTTTGCATCATAGGAACAATACTTGCCATCAAAAGCTTGTAGTATTCATGAGTAAAAAGATGCTAAACAGAATCTAGATTTTATGATGCATCTTCTTAGTAAAGATGAAGTCCTAGTCCGAGACGTGCACAAGCTCGACGAGCAGCAGCAGTTCCAGAAGCTTCTCTATATATCTGAAAAGAGGACATTGAAAGTAAAATTACATCAGTAATATAAATGAACAAATAAAGCTTTAGAAGCTACAAGGACATCTTTCAGAAGCTACAAGTTTCATCAGTAACATAAATGAACAGCAGTTCCAGAAGCCATGAGATACTTGATACTTGATATGATTAAGCCATCAGACCTTAAGCTAAAACTTAAGAGGACAAACTTATTTATTGCACCAACAGTGTTTCCATACCTAAGGTATTAAGTATGCTCTTTCATTAGCAAATACAACTTCCACTATGAAAAATCTGATACTACAGTTCTACTTTCTATTTTGAATACCCAAATCTCTGTTATGTTGCTCTTTGCAGCAACTTTACCTCTTTGTTTGTAACACGTATCAAGCTCCAATTGCATGAATTATTAATACCTATCAAAAAGAATGGTACTAGAAATAGAATTTTCTTTCTGAAAGTCTGCCAAATCAAATGGAGTTACACACTGAACTGCCACTGCACTGCTTCATTCTGGGTTGGAGCTCTTATGGATTGTTATTGATCTGTCAACTTAATAAAGTTCTTCCACAAACAATAAATCTCTCCTTGCCAATATGATTGCAGAAGAACATGTGGCTACTTCAAGAGAAGCTACAAGGACATCTTTCAGAAGCTACAAGTTTTAGAAGCTACAAGGACATCAGTAATATCAAGAAAAATTACATCAGAAATCCTATGCAGAAATTACATCAGCAAAATTACAAGTTTCCGAACTCATCCTAAAAATGGTTTATGAATCCATCAAAAATAATGAAAAAAAGGTATGTTAACAATAGAAAAAATTCTACCTTCAATCCAAAGCCATGGGCAACTGCTCAGCTTTATTGCACTCGTTTATTACCTGAAAAAAAGAGTGGCATTATATAAGCAGAGATGTATAAGCCCTAAAACTTGAGAACACTAGAAACTTACACCATCTCGTTCGGCGAATGAAAGAGTGAAGCTCTTGCTTCATCATCCTTGTATCTGTTCTCAATGGGATCTACCATCTATTCAGGAAGCAACATAATCCAAATATTTAACACTAATTTCTTTAGCAGGGATTTGTCAGACCAAAGAGATAATAAAAACTTATAATGAAAAGATGGGAGAAAACAATTATAAAAACTTGTATGAAATATATATACCTGAGAAAATTGTGATGTCAATAATGGTGGAAATTGAGCCCCAGTCACACTCAAACTATCAATAGAGCTAGCAATTGTTGGCACATAATTTATAGACTAAAACAAGAAAACAAAATACATTCTTAGATCGGTATAACATGAATTATTCTAGATTAACAAAAGTAAAACAAATACCAACTTGATGATTGATTCGGTCATATTGTACGTTGGCCATGCTGGAAATAGTTTCATCTACACCCTGGGTTATACAAAAAATTAGAATAAGTTGTTCAAATTTAACAACAAATAATACCAAATAAACAAATATTTGAAAGTTATGGATTAGAAATCATTACGATCATTGAAGCTTGGTTTGTTTTCCTCGCTGCTTTTCTTTTCCTTGAAAGCCTCTCTAAGCCACTTTTCAACCTCTTACCTGAGACCGACTTCTTCTTTGTTTTAATCCCTTTCACTCCACTAGAGTTACCTTCACCATAATCAAATTCACAAGATTGCTGGCTCACATTTGATTGTTGGATATTTGATTCATTAACTTGTAATTTATCATCCACCATCTTACACAAGCTTAACATAGCATCTTTAACAAGCATGTAAGTGTCATCCCTTGTTGCTGCCTTGGTAACCAATTGAACATTCAACCCACATAACTCTTTGTAACGCATGTTTTGAAGTAGTTTTGGATCCAAACTAGCATTGTTGTTTATTGAATCATTAACTCCAAAATATCCAACTTTTGCTTTTCTTGTCCACCTTTTCAATACATAATCACTTGGGATCTTCATGATATTTTTCCATGTAAAAATTTTCAGAATATGAGAACATAAAATTCCAGTAAATTCATATTTTCTACAGCTACACTCAAATTTGTCAAACTTCTTATCAAGTGTAACTATATGATGATATCTCTTTTTGAGAGAAGTAACTTTATATTTTGTAAATGTATCAACATCGCCACAAATTTCCAGACTAGAATCATGTGATAAGCACCACTCTTGTTGAAAACACTTGTATGCCTCAGGAGTATAAATTTCACTAGCATGCTTTAAAATCTCAATTGGAAACATTAAATATGGAACAGTTGTATTTGATTTGAAATCAGCTTTTAATTCCTCATATCGGCGATCATCAAGGAGTCTTTGGAAGTGATTGAAGAAGTCTAAAAACTTATGTTTATAAGTGACATACTTTTTCACAATGCTATTCATGCTCTCACTTCTTTGAGTTGTAGTCATATCCGCACAAAACATTTGCCGTCCATATACTAAAGCCCATTTTTCCTTTATGTTGTACATGCGCCTCAACCAATCATTGTCTTCAAGTGCATACTTGATCAACATCATATTCCATGCTGAAATAAAATCTTCCTCTTCATCAAAATCATATACACATGAGGCAAAATCTTTAGCAAAATCCCTAAACTGAGAAAAAAACTCCACTCAAATGTATGGCGGCATTTTGATAAATGTGCCAAATGCACAAACGATGATGTGTTTCAGGCCATCTGGAAGCTAACGCCTTTGCCATTGCTGCATCTTGATCGGTAAGAATAGTAGTTGGTTTTTTATCACCCATAGCTCTAGTTAATGTATCAAATAACCATTCAAAAGTCAAACTGGTTTCATCATATAATAGAGCTGCACCAAAAAGTATAGATTGTTTATGATGATTAACACCTACAAACAATGCAATTGGCCGACCTTCATTGTTCTTTCTGTAAGTTGTGTCAAAGCAAACAACATCTCCAAAAATAGCATAATCAGCTCTCATTTTAGCATCGGACCAAAAAATATTAGTAATCAAATCATCTTCATCAACTTGGATAGCATAAAAAAAATTAGGATCATTGAACTGCATTTTCTGTAGATACTCCAATACACCACCAGTATCCCCAACTCTCATAGTCATTGTTCTTTTGGATCGCAAATAGTTTTTGTAATCCTGAGGAATAAATCCTAAATTCTCCCTCCCACCTACTTGCCTCGCCATAAGGTCATGAGATGCTTTTGGAGGGATTCCCACATCACATGCCATCTCAATTTGTCTCGCTGCAGAAGAAGATATATTCCTATGACTTCTAAAGAGGTGCGTTTTGTTTGGACTTGAGAGAACATGATTATGCTCTTTAACAAATTGCACCACAGTAAATTTGTCTTTTTTCCTATTACAAATCTTCATTTTAGCCTCACAACCGAACCTTGTTTCATCACGACTTGCTTTGACATAAAGATCTCGTTTGTCTTTTCCTCTTTTACCTTGGGCACAACAATAAAAGACCCTATCAAGTAATTTACCTGATTGATCCTTGTGAATTTTACCTCTCCTTATGCCAAATCCAACCTTTTTAGCATATGTCAAGTAAAATTGGTATGCATCTTCTTCAGTTTCAAATTCCAACCCCAGTTGGGGTATATCCAAATCTATTTCAATGTTCAAACCTATACAATCAAACAAACAAAGCAAGATGGCTAAATAGGGAAATTCAATACAATGAAACTTAATAGATTTCACGTATGTGACTATTATTACCTTCATTCATAACATCAAAGCCCCTGTCCCAACAATCTTCATTTTCTTCGAAATGGAAAGTAGATTCACCGTCCATCTCCATAATAATTACTTTTTATCATGTAAAAAAATAACCAATTTAGTGTAAAACAGCGACATTCACTAATCAAATTTAATTGTTTTAATGAAATTTAACAACAATTATAAATTATGATGAAAAAAGGGATTACACACATAAAGATGGAAAAATTGCTATCCTACTAACAATTCCCAATTTCCTAGCTAAAACATTCACAGCAAGCCCCAATTTCCTAGCTAAATCATTCACAGTAAGTACTCGTTATATAACAATAATGTGCCACTAGGTATCTGATTTCATTTTGTGTACAAGCAACAATTCCCCATAATCATCGAATTCCTTGTTTGAATAATAGTTTGTGCTCCTTCCAAAATTATCACAGAATGAAAACTTGTTCAGAGATTAGACGAAGAAATGAAAACTCATGCTAACATATACACAATCTCACGCACAACCATCATAATTATCAAAAAAGAATGCTATGAGAAGGGAAATATTGTATTTTTTCTAAAATGGAGCAGACCTCTGGTGAAATGCAGCAATGACCGGCAGCAGGCGATGATGGAGGCGTGAGAGAGAAGGAGTCGGTGATGCTTGGGCGTGAGAGAGGAGTCGGTGATGCTTCGCCACTGAGATGCTGCCTGCGCGGTAGAAGGAGTGACGGCCTGCTGGTTAGGGCGGTGATTCGCAGGCGACGATGGCTATGGATGGAGAGAAGGGCCGTCGGGGGCTTCGCGAAAACTCGACGATGGCTGCCGTCGGGAGAGAAGGGTCGTCTGCCGTCGGGAGAGAAGGGCCGTCGGGGGCTTCGCACGTGCTCGGGGTCGCCGCCTGCTTGAGTCCGGCCGGCTTGAGTCGGGGGAGAATGGGAGCTGCGGCGCGGATCCTCTGGTAGAGAGGGGAGCTAGGGCTGTGGATGGAGAGAAGGAGGAGATCGGCGGAGAAGACAGAATGGCTNAGTTCTTGCATCCCTTGCCTCATCTCAATTCAATTTCCCCTTATCTGCCCTCGGAGACTGACTTGACCGTCGGAGTGCCTGACCGGGGATTCCCCCAGTGGGTTTGCTAACGGTCTCTGTTTTGCAGGGACGGGGCGAGGCGCGATCGACAAACGGCCACCTCATCGGCTCGTGGCTCCTGAGAGGCCCGTCCAGCCCATTGAGCTGTCATCCCACTTCGCGACAGGATCAGCTGCCTTTGCAATTAGTAGTATTAGAATCTGAATTTCTTCGAGTGTTTTGGATTGTGTTACTCTGTTTCCTTCAACGAAATAGTCATGTGAAATTGGGCCGACCAGGCCGGTGCGGATCTTCTGGTCCGCAAACCCCTGGTCCACCCCTGGACCACTTCTGCGCTATAAAAACCCACACACGTGCATCGCACGTGAGCTCTGCGAAGCCAAAACGCCGCAGCGTCCTCTCTCATGCGAAAATTTCCTTCTCTCTCGCGACTCCCTCCGCCGCCGAAAGGAAAACCCTACGCTCCTCTGGTCCACACCGTAGCCGCCCTGCACCGGACGCCCGACGTCTCCTTCGCCGCCATCCTCCATCGCCGCTCCGCCTCCCTCTCGATCTCTCTGCGACGAAGTCCGGCGACCCCTGCACCGCTTGAGCCGCCATCGGCACCCGACCCCCGCCACTACGACGTGGCCAGTGCACTTCACCAGCAACGATTTTCAACGATTTGGGGTTCTGCCGTGCTCCTCTAGAATAAAAGATGTAAGTTCGTCTTTTTCGCTGATTTTCTTTTGTTCAAAGCCATGTTTGTCTTCAATGTTCAAAGCCAGGTTTGTCTTCATTGATGTTATGCACAGTTGATTTTTGTGCTAATGTCTTCTCGCACTATTGCTTGTCTTCAAAGCCAGGTTTGTCTTCTCGCACTATTGCTTGTCTTCTCGCACTATTGCTAATGTCTTCACAAGAAAAATATATATTTATCTTACTCATACGATGCTTTTGTAGGATTTCAAGTTAAAGAATGATAATGTGGTGACTTTAGAGTCCTCTAAACCAACTCCTATGCAGCCAACTGAAAGTACAACAAAAAATTTAGAACAAATTGATACGTCCTCGGTTTCAACTTCAGAGGATTAAAAAAAAGTTCTTGAGTTACCATCCATTATCATGTCTGACGCTACTAAAGCAACTTCAAAAACTATTGATGTAGGCTCTACTTGTTTAAGTTGATTTGTTTGAGTATTAGTTAATTCATCACTTCTGAGGAGATACATTGAATTAGTTATTTGACATTCTCTTGGCTCACTTGAGTAGGATTCCACCATAAGAAAGGATGACAAATTGGCTTCTTCTCAATCCACTGGAACTACATCACAAATGACTCAGTACAACAGAAAAATTACAAGCAAGTAAGAGTTTATCAACTTCAATGTCAAAGACTTCAACGCCAACCTTATCCCAATCTCCATCTTCTCCGACATCTACCACCAACCAAGCAACTTTGCCGAGTGATGTAAGTTTTAATTTTCTATATCAATATTATTAAATAACTCAGTCATATGATTTGCACTAGGAGACATTAATTATCTATTTATCTTACTCATACCGTGTTCGTGTAGCATTTCAAATCAAAGAAAGACAATGCGATGATTGTAGAGTCCTCTAAAACTACTCCTATGCAGTCAACTAAAAGTACAACAAAAAGTTTAGAACAAACTGATACATCATCAATTTCAACTTCAGAGGAAATTAGACTGAGAGAAGACAAGCAATAGTGCGAGAAGACAAGCAAGTTAGACTGTTATTTTGCTATTTCTTATGCTTCTAATGAAGATTCGACATCCAAGTTAGACATAACACTACGAATCTGAATGTATTTCCATCTCCTAAATCTCAGATAATTTTGTTTTCAACAAAAGACATTTCAGCTGTTACCTCTTTGTGCTTGCTACATTCATTGTGGTGTTTCCTCTTCTTTCGTTAACTTTTTGTTTTCCTTTTGGCAGAACACTGGCAGCGACATTGGAGCAAGATCGTTTAGTAGAAGTCACATCCGGTGCTTGGAAAGTCAATAAATCTCCCACATACTTTGTTCTCTAATTTCCAATATTAAATCTAATTCAGAATGGAGTGTTGAATCTGCAGGAAGAAGACAAGCAGCCGTTTCTGACTTCTATCATTACTGACTCCTGAAAATTTTGAAGCCAAGGAGAGAAGGAAAAAAAAACTTTTGAATTGAGAGGCCAACTTGATTAGTCATAACTTGTTTAGTTTAATTATATGCATTGTGTTGTAGATTGTATGGATTCATATTGTTTGTTTATATGCATCAGATGTCTGATCAAAAGCTATAGTGAATATAATGACGGGTAAATTTGATGTTCAAAAGCTTTTGTATAAATAAACAAAGTGAAAGATCCATAACGAAGAACATTATTTGGAGAAAAAATTCAGTAATAATTAGATAGAGCAGCACTTACTCTTATGATTCTCTCTGCGTTACGAACATTATTTGTTTTCCTCTTCATGATTCTCTTTGCGTGTTGACTCTTCATGAGCAGCACTTGGTTAGATTTAATAATTTTTTGTTATGTATTATCAAATACATCGGGTTACTTATTTTTTTGTATAGAATTTATTGGCATTATTTTCATATTTTTTTGCGAATTAATGAAGAAAAAAATCTTGAGATCATTTGTTTTATCCTATTGGAATTGCTCAATCGAGAACAACAAACCTTTACTATAACATGCCGAACATAATCAAATTTTAATACTGTAAATAGAGATAATAATTTGGATTAATTAGTCATAAACAAGTTAGCATGTGGAAACTTTCCATGACAACTACTTTCAATGATCCAAATAATATCATAAAAACACAACATTATTATCAAGATATTGTTGCTCTAAGCATCTTACATGATCCACAACAACAACACCACGGCATTATTATCTGACATGAATATAAGAATACAATTTAAAGAGAAAAATGCCCAATATTTAATCATCCCTGTCAACAACGGGAATAATGAACTCATTACTCATCTAAATCTCCATTCCCCTTCACTTTTTAAATTTCTAGTAATGGATCTTCTACTAATTTCATCTACTAGGAACTACGGCATTGCCCAACTCCACAATTGGATTATGTACTCCTTAATTTCTGTCTTTAGATCCTGGCCTTCTTTTGTTGAATAGTGAAATCATCCTCATCACTATCAGCTCTTCTCTTTGCTTTAACATCTCCATTCTTGGATTGAGGTAGTGGTTTCTTGGAGCTCTCTGTTCTGTCCTGCTTGGGTTTAATAGGGGTACCCAATCTCTGCTGTGACTGCCTCTTCAACTTCCTATCATATACTTTTTTCGCTCTTTCAGGAGACAATAAGCCGTGTTCCATCATCCTGCAAGTTCGAGATGAATAGGAGAATTATAACAACTAAAACTGCAGTCTGACATTAAACCTACTTCTAACAAATAATAAGGCAAGAGAAAACAGGTTAAGGATGATATGGATGACTTCTAAATTATACTAAAACAAAAGATGTAACATGAATTTGCTCAAGTTTTACGTAAAGTGAGTAGTAGACTTCTCAAGTTTGCACTGAAGCAGCATATTGGATAAAACAAAGCCCAAAATGATAAGAGTGTAGAAACATATTGCTAAACAAAAACAATAAGTATCAATTACTGCGTCCCGGATGTTTGATTAAAGAATACATGAAGTTCCATGGGATATCTATCTCCTTAGCAAATTTGATAATTTGGCAATCCACTTATGCGAGAAGTTGGTGTATTAGCTGAAGAAATGAGCTCAGAAGCAAATAAACAAGCATAGTAACGGTAGAAGGATCTTACCAGAATTGTGCCATTTCACTTGATCGAATTTGTTTCGACAGTGATTCGTAGAATATCCTCAAGGGTTCTCTCTGCATGAAAAAATACCGAAGGAAATATTCAGCCGACTGCAAGTTACAACAAAGAATAACAGGATGTTTCCAAATCACAAACCTCTTCAGGAGGATCGAACTTCTGGCAAGGCAAGGAATACACTTTCTTCTCGGTTTTGGCTCTGATTTTGGTTTTTGTCACAGTTTTGGAGGCACTGGATGTGATTGTTGCTGTTTTGACCTTCACATTGGTTTAATTCAAATGTTTAACAAATGAAATAGAGAAGAAACGCAATCTAGTGGATAGGAATGGAGAAACTTGTGCTTGCTATGAATCATTATATTCCGATGAATCAAACTGAAGGGAAACAAGGGAAGAAACAGATCTGAAGATAAATCAAGATCTGGATGGCCGTCACCAGACAAATTAGGCAATCGCAATTAAGCAAATCAAACTCGAGATCGTACGAACTCCTACAGCCGATGGCAATTTTCCGTTGAAAAAAAGAGAGAGATCTGTACCTCGGCCTTCACAACCACCGTCGCAGATTTCGGCTTGACGACCATAGTCGTTTTCCCCGATGCTTCGATCTTCTTCCTCGTCTCCAACGCCGAGACGCCTTTCCCCTCACCTCCGCCGCTCTCTTTCTTGACCTTCCCGGCCAAAGGCTTGGCCACACCGGCCCCCCCCCCTTCTGTGGTTGCCACCGCCAAAGACATAACCGGATTGGCCACACCTGCTTGTATCGGGGACTCTCGCGCGCGATGGAGACGTCGGGCGATGGAGGCGGCGACGGCCTGCTTGCGTCGGGGGAGGGGGTGGTTGGGGGCGGCGAGGGAGAAGTGCGTTTTTCGCGTGAGAGAGGGCGCTGCGGCGTTTTGGCTTCGCAGAGCTCACGTGCGATGCACGTGTGTGGGTTTTTATAGCGCAGAAGTGGTCCAGGGGTGGACCGGGGTTTGCGGACGAGAAGATCCGCACCGCGACCAGGCCGTGCATTGCGCACGATCATTGTCTTATTGGGGGCGGATTGATTTGGTCTGTCATTGGCTGTGCTGGGTTTAATATTCAATTTAATAATAATTTATTTATATTAGTTTAATATATAAAATTAATATATAAATAAATTTAAATAATTCATTAAATAAACAAATAAATCATATATATTCAATTTATCAATATTCATAAATAATATTTATGAATAACATTGATAAATAATATTCAATAAAATCCTCATCAATATGTTAAATAAATAAAAAAATAAAATGAACAAATAAATGTATACCATCAAATTCAATAATCAACTAAACAAGTTTAAAATATAAAATTTTCAAACAATCAAATAAATTAAAATTTCAACAATATCTAATAAATCAAGCTCAAGATTCAATTATTTTATTAAATAAATTTAAATATTATAAAACTTAGTTCGGTATTGGGAGACTAAGGAGCTTAATTTTTACCTACTATTTTAATAGTGTCAAAATCACCATCACTTAAATGTATTAGAATAGTCAAGGAAAAAGAATGTATATATTCTTTTAGAGTAATGATATACACAGTAAAAGTGAATGCCTCAGTGAAAACTTTGACCGTCAATCGACAGCACGTCCGACGTCCGATTGTCGATCGGACACTACCGGCGGCCTTTGGCCGCCGCCCCGAACCAAACTATACCCTGGGAGGCACGGTGAACCCGTCGGGGATCGCCACAATTGCGATCTCGCATTATTGACCGTCGATTTCGATGGGTTCACCGTTGCCGGCGATCCTGACGAGTTTACCGTCCTCCCAAGGTATAGTTTTATTCGGGACGGCAATCAGAGGCCGCCGGTGGTGTCCGATCGACGATCGAACATGTACACATTAACTGCACGTCATTCACTATAATTTTCACTCTCCCAAATTCACTCTTCAA
The DNA here is from genome assembly GCA_024364735.1 of Boesenbergia rotunda. NCBI lineage: Eukaryota > Viridiplantae > Streptophyta > Magnoliopsida > Zingiberales > Zingiberaceae > Boesenbergia > Boesenbergia rotunda. Next base: position 96,035 of record JAGFNQ010003392.1, on the reverse strand, counting down.
ATCATTTCCCATTCTTTTATACCTTTCATAACTAATTATGTATAACTTTTCCATATCTTAAACTACATCTTAGTCATATTAAATTTAGGGCAGCTAATAGGGTATTTAAAAAAAAATTGCATGAAAGAGAATGTCTTATAGACGTAGCAAATGTACTTGTTCTATATTTGATTGATCAAAAGCATTCATTGCATCGTAAACCATTGATTGTATTGTATCAGCAGGGTTATATGATGTCTCTGGTCCAATTGAGTTCGATAATGATGCAACAGAAGGTCCACCAAATTCATATACATACGACTCTCTATAAAAATACCAGTTGTAATAATCTGGAACAAACCCATATCTGGCGATATGAGTTTTCACTGTATCTTCATCATGGAAAGTTGTATTTCTACATTTGCGTTGATTACATGGACACTTCAACTCTGTGTCATTCAAACACTCCGGATGACACTTTGCAAAGTTTACAAATTCTTCCACTCCAACAAAAAATTCGTCACGGATAAATCCATTGTCTAACCTATTATACATCCATGCCTTGTTCGGATACATTGTATCTGAAATCAGATAAGACAATTGAATGAAACCACACATATTATCATCCATGCATATGAAAATATGATATCGATGATATACTACAAAATACATCTAATTAATCAAACATTATATAAATAGAGAATCAATTATTCTAAGCAATCAAAGAATTTATCAACAAATTAATCTAATTATTTAAACAGTTAATCTAACATTAATCAAACAAGATCTAATTAATTAATCAATTAATCTAATTAAACAAACAATTAATCATCTAACCACGATAAGAGAAAGGTTTAAGAAAATTAAACAAACAATTAATCATCTAACCTAAAATAAATCAAACATAATCAAATTAAATTCAATTAATTCAAACAATAAATCAAACAATTATTTAATTAATCAAATTAATTGAATTAATCTAAAAAATTGAATTAATCTAATTAATTCATTTCATTAAACCCTAGCTAGCCACGGCAGGCGGCGCGCGGCCGCGGCAGGCGGCGCGCGGCCGCGGCAGGCGGCGCGCGGCCCGCGGGCAGGCGGCGCGCGGCCGCGGCAGGCGGCGCCGACCGCACTGCCCCGGGACCGGCAGCAGGCGCCGCTTGCAAATGCGAGGTCGCGCCTGGCCGCGCGAGGACACGGGAGGTCGCGGGAGGACGCCGGAGGAGGGTTAGCTAGCGTACCTGGGATCGGAGGAGGTTCGCCGGAGGAGAATCGGACGTCGCTAGGGTTCGCGTCTCCGCGGGGAAGGGTCGGTCGCCCTTTTTTTTAGAAATTTTGCGACGGACCACTTGTCCGTCGCTGATTTGCGACGGAGTTGACCAATCCGTCGCTATCGTGAGGCGGTTTGACCCGTCGCATACAATTAGCGACGGATATTTTATATTATCCGTCGCACTAGCGACGGACGTTGACCATGTCCGTCGCTGTAGTCAGGTTTTTGACTTGCCGCGAAAATATGACGACGGATACTATATATCCGTCGCAATTGCGACGGACTATTAAATATGTCCGTCACAATTACATGATATTTTTGTAGTGTGGATCATGCAGGGAGGAATAAAGAAAACGCCTCCATTAATAGATAACCCAAGAGGGAAAAAAGAAAACGCCTCGTAAAAAGAACATACACCTTGTAGTTTTTCCGCACAAGACTACACCGACCGATAAAAATTTCAGTGAATTCGGATCATCTCAGTGAATTCGGATCATCTGAAAAATAGTGCATACAACAAACACGGCAAGAAAAGAATACATATTTCCAGTCTAAGACTGCGTTTGATATAGAATAATATAATCGAGTCTATAATGTAATCAAATTTGTAATGTAATATAATCAAAATTACATTACTATATTTAGTAATGAATTATATGTAATCTTTAAAAACCATAGGCTGTGTTTGATGAAGGATAATCCATCCTGTAATGTAATCAAAGATTTACGACCGACGACCGACGACCAACAACGACGACCGACGACTATGGTTGGCGACTGCCGTCGGTCGGCCGACGACCGACGACCGCCTCCGGTTAGCCGACGACCGACGATACCGACAATCGGCCGTCGCCGGCTGTCGGCCGGCAAACGGCCAGTGGCCGACGGCCGTCGACCGGCCAGTGGCTGACGGCCGTCGACCGGCCACCGGCCGTCGCCGCCGCCCCGCCGACGACTTTACAAGTTATAATGTAATCGGATTACATCAGTTTTGTTTTGTAATCGAGATTACAACTCTTGAGACATTTTTATAATCGAGATTACATGACATTACAATTTTAAAATTATTCCAAACAAAAGAATCCAATTTATAATATAATCTTAATTACATTACAGGATGGATTTTCTCTACCAAACCCAGCCTAAACGTGATTTAATCGTACGTGTATATGACTTAGTCAAAAATGGATGAATATAAAAACATGGAGGCGCGATAAACAGATAGAAACGACTAGTCCTTAGTTGCAGCATGATAGGTATTTAGGCAGTCCCAGAAACGTGTTCATGAAAAGGGGAGCCACGGCAAAAGATTGGCTCATTTGAGGAATCTGATTTGGCGCGAGCTCTGAGGACATCAGTTGGATCATTTATGACGGCGGCTGTGAGTAATGTGTACTCGCCTGGCACAAGAAAGTAAAGAGCAAAAGAATGAGTAATTTCTTGGAGTGGTGGCGCCTCCAGATTGATGTCGGTAACGATACCTGAGCAAGAGAAAAATAAGGGGTCAACAAAATGCATTCTGAAGAAAATGAATCTGTAAAGGTATGACTCAGATGTTTCATCTCTTATATACAACCAACGTGCCATGGATCTATTGGAAATAAAAAAATAGCCGCAAGTATCATTAACTCCTTTTTGCACATCCCATTGATGTGATCAGGTGTTTTAAAGGAAAGAAAATATCAAAGTAGGTAATAAACAAAACTTCAATCTGTCCACAAATATGAAGGCAGGAATGATCACGAGACAATTATATAAAAAACATTTGAGGACAAATTGCATCCTTAGTTGTTCCGCAATTCATGTTTTCATGGAGCATAGCATATAAAAGAACTGATGTTTCAATGGAGCATGGCATATAGAAGAAGGGACCACCTAAAGTAGAATGTATTAGTGCACTTAAGAAAGATAGAGCAACAGGAGAAATTTAAAGGTATTACAAATAAAGTTTGAACTGGTTTCTGGTATGTTAGTGTCACGGCCTATGGATTGTGTGCAACGTTATCTAACCTTTTCACATTTTCCTTACAGAATTCCACTTCATTTGTCATGCCCCGGGAGTATAATTCCCACACGCCGGGAGGTATTCCACTCGGTGGCAATATAATAAAAGAGATAGTGACCCATATAAACAGAATAATCAGAAATTTCATCTAACTGTATATATATCATTTCCAATCAAAATAATCAAATCTTGATATTACTAATTAAAAACTAAATTGTCAGTCAATCTATTTGAACATACCAGCCCATAGAACAGTTGCATTATTTCCTTCAAAGCAATTCTCCCCTGCTACATCCCTGCACGATACAGTAAGGCTCATTCTAATCTTTTCTTTTGTATTATTCTGAATAATGACTTCCATGCGAGTCATCTCATGAGCTGATATGGAATCTTTAGTTTTTCCAATGAACTCAGGAGTCTGGCCAGTCGAATTCTCTGCCGTACTGGATACTTCAAAGGAGCCAATGTTTTCTGATGGAGCTCCAATTTCAGCCAACCTGAATCCAAAGGTTAAAGGATCTGGGAGTAATATTTCCATCACCGATGCTTGCAGTGCTGCTTGAGTAGCATCTTTGATGTTCAACTCTCCAGAACTATTTCTTCCAGAATGCCATCTCACTTTTATTTTGGATATCAAATTGTTGATGGAAGCATTCAACTCAGCCTTTGCATTCCTTTCTGCTACTGCATTTCCTAATACATTGTTAACTTGAGTATCTTTTGAAAAGAAAGAAACATCAAGGACAGGCAATTTAAAGTTCTCCAAAGGAATCAACACCCTTGCAGAATAGTCACGATCAATTCTGGTTTTCCGGTAACCAAAGTCCATGTCTGCATCGTTGAAAATTGACATGCCATACTCACTCGGATGACTCTCCAACTGCACAGACACATTGACTTCAAAAACTACATCTGTAGGATTAGACAGTTCTAGTTCAAGAAGTCGCAGCCCCCAACTGCCTCGATAAGGATCAATCCTTAACAAAGAATTCCCTTCTTCAGTTATATCTTTCTCACTATTAATTCTTTTAGGAAGTGACCCACCTATACGTGCAGGAAACTCCATTGAAAGCAGACGTGCCCTTATAAAGCGCAAGCCTTGCAGAACAGACACATTTAAAGGGACAACTAATCGTCTGCCTGGTGGAACAGTATTCCCATTGCTGTTTACTTCATCAGAATTTGTTAATGGGCCTAAAATATAAAGAAAGAAGAGGTTAGCAAACAGTATATCAGTTGATGATTAATTAACAGAATTACCAGGAAAAGTTATTGATATCAGTTCTGCTAACTAAACAATTAGATACCTATTATGCCCAAGACAATACCAACATGGACATTTTCCCCCCCAAAAAAAAAAAAATCCTGCTCAGAGAAGGTCATGTACATGCATCAATAATTATGTTAAGGACAATACCTATTTTGTACTGTATTGAGTAGAGATCTGCACCACTCAGTATACCCAACCTATACTATTATCAGCACACATGCATTAGGCGAAGTAGAGAATTATTTGCGCAACAACTTTCCTTTCTCAGTTGTAACTGCACCGAAAGGCTTGATATGATAACTCTAATTTACACATTTAACACTAATGTCAATGAGAGATCACTGATTATAAATTTTGAGGGGAAAAACCTATGCAGCTAGAGGTTACATAATTAAGCATCAGATCTCATGACACAACAATTTGGAAAGCACTAAAACAGGTCTTAAAATGTCAAAAGTGCTACTTAGTGAAAAGAGTTTATTGACAAGATCTTATGATCCAATCAAGCATTCTTTCTGAGGTAATCAGGATCAACATCCAACCTAGGAATGGAAAAAAGTTTCATAAGTTTGGACCATAGGATTGGAATGGAGCATTATAAAATCTTACAATTTAGTCAAAATATTTTACTACTATATTTAATATTTATGATTTTAGCATATATATGCAAATGTTGGCCTAGGATCCAGGTTACTATAACTATAAGCTAATTGAAATCCTGCAAACAAGTAAAATTATACAAGAAATCTTACAATACCTTTCCTAGAGCTTCAAAATTTGCAGAGTCAAGAAATGCAAATCAAATTCAGTGTGTTACATATAAGAATTTCATGATGGGTAAAAGTGGAGTAATTCTGACAACCATATGGTCACTTGCTTACCAGAATAATAAACAACCAACAAAGGGCTGCTTCCTTCTTTAGATACTCTTCGTGCATTTGCGGAAGGGTTCTTGCTAGCATCTAAATCAGTATCAGATAAATTTAATTGCCATGCTTTTAGGGTCACCGGAATAGTCACTTCACCACCAGGTTTCAAAGGAAGAGCTGACAACAAAACATCATGTGCAATTGAACTAACAGAATCCTGATTCTTCCCAGATAATGCAAGGTGTGCTTGTTCAACTGATACAGTCCCTGCATTCGTTAGACTTATCCAAATATCACGAATTTCACCTTCATACAATATTGTAGAACCATTTCCTCCTACCATACGGGAAACTAGCAGGGGTAGAGGTGGCACCACAGAAATGTTTGGAAAGGACACATTCCTTGGCTTGGTAGAACCACAACATCTGAAAGGGTCTAAAAGAACAAGACCTTGTGATGCTCCAAGAAGCAAGTTATCAACATCCCTAAATAGATGCTCTGTGATGACACCAAAACAATGGACAATGCATCCAGGTATTGAAACTGCTCCAACTTTCGTTGGAATGCCAGATAACGATATCACCTTGGAAGTGTTAGAAGGCAGATTTACACTTACAGGAAAAGCATCAAGTTGTTAGAATGAGCTGAGAGATAGATACTTTCGACAATAAGATCACAGCTACAAGGATTTGCCAGTTCTACTAAAACATGAACTGGTTCTCCCACAATCCAAGTTAGTTCTTGTTTAACAGAATCAGTGGAACTTCCCTTGCTGAAAGGTGTGTAGATAAATGGTCCAGAGGGTACTGAGCCAGTCCACCACTCCTTTTGAGAATTACGTTTTATGATATCTGTTTGTGAAGGATGGAGTGGAAATGAGTGCAGCCTGGAAAGAGTCAGACCTCTTACTGTAAGTAGAGAAATTACTATAATATTATCGTATCATTGACACAAGTTCACCAAATAATAAGCTTGCAGTGCAACATTGGACAAAACCTCAAAAGTCGAATGCTATACATTCACAGTTAATGGTTAAAGAACAACCAGATGGAACAAAAAGTATTAAATAATTCTCACCATGGCCAGAGGTTCACATGATATAAATATATATAAAAAAACATATATCTAACATCTATTCCCAATCTAACAAAGACTGGAGTATTGAAATACATAAACATGTTGGTTCTAGTTTACCTACAGATCATTTTCTGAAGCTTGTGGTAAATGAACATGTTGGTGTCTAACTTAGAATGGCAGTTGGGGCATAGAGGTGGCAAAAGGCGATTCGCTCGCCCCCAACGCCCCCGCCAACCCGTCCCAGGGCCAACACGGAGGAGATAAATCACGGGGGCTACTAGCTCGGATGCTATGACTGGTGTTAAATACCGAATTTTAAGAGGTTGAAAAGGTAAATTTCGAAAATTTAGGGACCTAGTTGTGAATAGCAAATCTTGGAGGGCCTTTTTGCAAAAAGGCCAAAACTAATATAAACCCTAAAAAGCCCTAACTTCCCATTTCTTTTCCCCGACCCCTTTCGGTTTCTTCCTCAGCCCCGACGCCGACCCCTCCCCACGCACGCGGCGGTTCGCGAAGGCGTTTCCTCCTCTGCGCTGAATGCCACCGGAGACTCCTCCTTCGTCTTCTTCATCCGGTTTGGTGCACACGGACGCAATGCCTCCCTCTCTTGCGCGTAAAGGAAACCGCCGTGCCTTAGCTTTGTCCGTTTTCTCTGGCACGCACGAAGAGGTCGCCCTAACCTTCTCCGTCTTCCTCCTTCGACCTTGTTTGACTCTCCTCGAGGTGAACCTTTGCGACGATCGTCTGTTCACGTCGAGAGCTCTATCTAGGGTTCAAGGGAGGGTTGCGACATTTGGTTTCTATAGGTCATTGATCTTGCCAGATCTCAGAGCTGAGAAGTTGGTGTGTGTGCTGACAACAGGTAAGGATTGATTGGTGCATTAGATCTAAGATACATAGGTAGTGTTTTTGGTTGAATCGTTAATCAAATTGGATTTGTGATATGGTTGGGTGATCGGTTTCAACAGATCTGATCGGAGGGAAGATCTCCTATTGGGATTTCTATGATTAGCTGTTCATCCTGTCAGATTCGAGGAGGATCACTGTCGATGCATACAGCGGGTAAGGATGAACTATTCCCTCGTTTGAGATTGTAGGTTTGGAATGAATTGGATAAGATATCAGTAATAAAAATTATTCTGGATGAGCATTCCCGTTATAGCTTGGCTTTGTGTTAGGAATATGGGTTTTGGGTGTTGATACTTGGTTTTTGGCCCACTGCCGTAGGCATGAAACTAAGTTGTATAGGTTTATGGAAAGAAAAATGCAAAGAGTTGTAGATTGGGATGAGTTGTCATGTAAAGATGAGTTTTGTCATACTGGCTATGCTTGCTTCTGTAGCATTTCTCCTTTACTTGTAATGGTACAAGATCTCTTAATTGAGTATTATTTAAGTTGGAGATGTTTGGTGATTGTCCGATATTGTGTCGTGAACACTTGATTTAGTTGGTAGCTAGGAGGTTCTAGATTCTTGGGAAGGGATGTTGTAATTAGGATTTGTCCTAATTGTGTTTAATATTTCGTTTAGCTAATTTGTTAATTTTATAATTAGCTAAATTTTATTAATTATTATCCAGGACCTTGATTCAGATTCGTTCAGTTGATCGCGGAGGTTCTGTTCGTATACGTTCTACATAAAAGGCGGGTACTTCTCCTTTGTGCTCTTGTAGTTTCCTTTACCTTTAAGCATGGCTGTTATGTCTAAGTAGGTTGCTTAACCTTGTTCTTTGTCGTTATTTAAACATCGCCGTTGAGACTTATTCTTCGTTGATCTTTGAGTATTCCTAAATTCGTATCTGTACAGTCCTCGATTGGTTTTCTGTTCTGTAAAGTACCGCTGGTACGCGAGTACTTAGAAGTCCATTAAACACAGATAGGTTTATTTGGCATTAGAAATACCCTACCTAGTAGTGTAGGTGCATAATCGTTGGTTTTGATTTCCGGTTGATTGTATTGATGCATCGTGTATTCGTTGGACTTTATTGCATCGTTGTTTCTCCGGTTGTTCGTGCATCGTATATCATGCACCATACTTGCACGTTGCATACTAACGACTGTTAGGCTTACATTTAGTTAAGTCGTCGTTAGCCATATTGTTGCTCGATACACTCAACCACATGTTATTATGGTAGTGGTTAGAGTGCGAGTGTTTGTCCTGTCATGCCAGACAGTGACACCCTCACAGTTGTTTTTAGAGGGATGAGCAGTTGGTGACTCACCCTCACTGTTGTTTGTTTTTTGAGGGATATTATAGTTATGATAGCTCTCCCCCGATGTACCGTAGGTTTGGAGTGTTGACTTCCCAGCATCCTGTCCACTCAACCACGCCTTATGTGGTATTATTATTGTTGTTGTTGGAGTGGTACAGTTGTCACAGCCCTACCCACTCGGTCACACAGATGGGATGTGTTGACGGCTTGACTGGCGTCAGGGGTGACACATGTCATTGCATCATGTGCATACGTATTTCATTTATGCATTTGTTTGTGTTTGATGCACTTATATGAGCTATGATTGTTGCATATGTTTGACATGCATGTCTATCTTGATATTATTATTGTTGAGTTATTCTATACTTGTTTAGTTATTATTCGGTTTTACACCATGTCGTATTATATTGGTTATGCATGATTAGGTAAATCTGATATTTCTTATGGACTGTACCTTTTGATTCTCTACTTCGTTATCTTATTTATGCCATGCTTATTGTCTACTCATATACCCGCAGAGTCCGCCCGGACTCACCACCCCTGCTTCCCTTTTTGTTGTTTCAGATAGCAGGTAGTGGTATTGCTTGGAGCCAGGAGATGATCCAGTTGCCAGTCCCTTAGTCTTTCAGTTTCACCGGGTGATTTTGGTTTGGAGTTGTTTTCAGAGTTGAGTTACTTTTCCGTATTGGGTATAGTTGTTTTGTTTTCAGCACTTGGTAAAGTCGCCTCTTATTTGCTATCAGTTTTTGCTTGTCGATATCGGAGACGTTTGAGATCTCTTTGGATTTAGTTTCTTTTATATTTAAGGTGGCTGAGTCACCCGTTATCTTTTGGTTGATATAAAAACTGCGTGGTTGTGTTTCATATTACAGTTGTGATGGCTGAGCCATCTTTTATTTATTATTGTGATGCCAGCCGCTTGTGGCTGAGCTATATTGGTGGTGAGATAAATGTAAAATACCGCGATTCGAAAATCCGGACCAGAAAATTTTTCGAGATTTTTCGGATTGAGTCTAGGGTTTTCGACCCTACGGGTGGAGCCCAAGGGGCTTTAGTGTAAAAATCTAAAAATTTATCAAAGGTTTAGGGTAAACTCTTAAATTACGAGAGGGTAGTTAATTTAACCCTAAAATTTTATGGACATGTAGTATATTAAATAGGAGGATCAAATGGCTAAAACTCTTACCCTAAGGGTAGGGTTTATATTTTTGAAAGGTAGAGGACCTTTCTGTAAAAAGCCCCCCTCTTTATTAAACTTTTCCTCCCTCGTGCCCTAGCGCAGCGCAGCCAAAGCCAACACCCGCAGGCGCCGACTCCTCTCGTCTCTTCTTGCCCTAGCCAAGGAATCCTGATTCGCCCCTTCTCGCGGCGCCACCGCTATCCACATCCTTCTCCCTCGATTTCTCCCCCTCCTCACGAAATCGGCCACCCGATCTTCCCTCTCCGTTGGCCGGCCGGAGCTGATCCCTTGCTTGGAGACTACGCGGAGGGCAGAGGCGGCGGTGTTAGCAACAGAGGTGGCGACTGAACTCAATACATCGAGGCTTGGATAGGTAAGAGCCGAGACCTAGTTCTCGGATAAGTTGCTGTTCCCCTATAATCGGTGACCGACTCCTTGGTTTGGCCTCTAATCTAAGGTGATCTTCTTCTCGGGCTGAGCTAGGAGAGTGCCTGCATCCCTGGATCTTCGACGAGTGGATTGGTGGCTGAACTCTATGGAAGACAGCTCAAGCTGGGATTGGGCGTCTTCCCTCGCGTGCACAGTAAGTGTCCAATCTTCCCTTGCTAAGTGGATCTTGTTATGGTAATGGAGTTGGTTGCTTAGCTATTGAACTTTGTATTGGTTGTGCTAGTGTTGGTTGTGTGTGGTGATTGTGATTGGCAGATTGGTTTCTGGATTTGGTATTGCAATAGATAGCTTGAGTAGTTGTGGTTTCTATTTAAATTGAGGATAATGGTTAAAATGGGGATTGGAACTTGTTGCTGTGAGATTCTATGTTTGTGTTTCGATGTGGTTTTGCTGGAAATAGTTGATGGATTTGGTTTCGATGGAAACGTTGGTATCAGATGGAATTCCTTCTGTCTTAAATCTGATTTGCTCCAATTTTGGATTAGTATGGGGAGTATGGATCCATTGTGATTTTGATTTGGGAAGTTTTAGTGGCTCCCTTCCGATTCTTTTGCTTTGATCTGTTCTGTATCTGTGTTTTGATGCTGTCAGTTTGATCGGTGTGGATCAGTTTCTTTTGTTCAAATTGAGGTTGGGATCTGTCTAAATGCCTTGATGAGGCTATTGAGTTGATCTTAGCTGTTGTGAGCTTGTTTGTGGGAAAGTTGGCAGCGGCATGTGTCCATTTGGGTTATAATACTATGCTGTGAACTTGATTGGAAGATAGGTAAGAGTTGTAGACCTTGGTATAGGTTCGGTTTGGATTGGGTACTAGTTTGATCCTAATTAATTAAGGAAGTTTGTTTAACTAAGAATCATGTGTATTGTAGCTAAACCTATGTCCTTTAATACAGGGCGTTGATTGATTACCTGCGGATTACTGGACGGGAGGTTCTCTATTGATACGGACTTCACTTACTTGGAGGCGGGTACCCTTTGACTTATCTTTATGATATTGTCATCTTGTTATGCATAGACTGTTATAGATAGCAGTAAGATCATACGCTATCCCTGTTTATTATGCTTGTTCTGGATACTTGCTAGTTATCCCTGAGTTATCATGTCTGTTCTGGATACTTATTTATTATCCCTGAGTTAGTATACCTGTCCTGGATACTTGTTAGTTATCCTTGAGTTATCATGTCTGTTCTGGATACTTATTTATTATCCCTGAGTTAGTATACCCGTCCTGGATACTTGTTAGTTATCCTTGAGTTATCATGTCTGTTCTGGATACTTATTAGTTATCCCTGAGTTATTATACCTGTTCTGGATACTTATTTATTATCCCTGAGTTATTATACCTGTCCTGGATACTTGTTAGTTATCCTTGAGTTATCATGTCTGTTCTGGATACTTATTAGTTATCCCTGAGTTATTATACCTGTCCTGGATACTTGTTAGTTATCCTTGAGTTATCATGTCTGTTCTGGATACTTATTAGTTATCCCTGAGTTATTATACCTGTCCTGGATACTTGTTAGTTATCCTTGAGTTATCATGTTTGTTCTGGATACTTATTAGTTATCCCTGAGTTATTATACCTTTCCTGGATACTTGTTAGTTATCCCTGAGTTATCATGTCTGTTATGGATACTTGTTATTTATCCCTGTTTATTATGCCTGTCCTGGATACCTGTGGTTTATCCCTGAGTTATTATGCTGTTAGTTCCCTACAGTATCAGGTAGTGTCATATCTATATGTATGTTTAGAGATCGTGATGTATCTCCTGCCTTTGACCTTGAGGGATTTGTAGTTTCGGCCAGTATACCTTGTAGGTTACCTGTATTTCCTGTTATAGGATTTCAGACTGAGACCTAGTATACTGAGGACTTGGGAGGGAGGTATGTGTATCTATCATACACCATCCTTGCATTGTTGCATGCCGGCGATCAGCGACTCCCTTGTGGTTGAGCCTAATCGTCTTCCGGCACATGATAGGCACACACGGCCACTCATGGGTTAGTGGATACCGCTGGGTGTGTGCATTTGCTCTGTATTGCTCCGCTCGTCCGCTCAGGGGTAGTGGTTTCGGAGCGTGGTAGCAAGCAGGGATCCCTTCTCTACCCATAGACTAGAGAAGATGAGAGAGATATCTCCCCTATATATATATGGGGCGGAGTGTTTACTCCACCAGTATCCTGTCCACTCGGTCACTCAGGAGCAGTGATGGCAGAGTGCTGACAGTGTCACAGCTCTACCCACTCGGCCGACACAGTATCGCCTGTCTCGGTGGCTTGACTGGAGTTAGGGGGTGACCATGGCATTGCACCATGTGCATATTTTGCATCGTGCATTGTTTGCTGCACTTGATTTCTGCACTTGTTTGACATGCATATTCTGGAGACTTGTTATCTGAGATTATATGTCTATTGGTATTCCATTGGTATTTATTATCTTCTTTTCAGGTTAGCTGGATTCTGGTATGTATCTACCTCAGTATTTTCAGTACTAGTCTTTCCCTATTGTTGATAGGAGACTGTATTAGCGGAACTCTTATTGTTAGTATAACATTCTAAGCATATCTGATGGGTATTCGCTGAGTTTATGGACTCACACCGTTGCCATATATATTTATTTTCAGGTTGAAATACTTGGAGTCGCCAGAAGAGCCCAGCAGCCAGTCCCTACTCATCGCGACATGTTTTATGTTGTACTTTGTAGGGTCTATGTTTTCATATTCAGTTATTGGATTTGTATATGTCTTGAGAGTGTTGTTGTGTGCCCTAAGGGGTTGTTGTATTTGTTGTTTCGTCATAAGTCGGACCGGTCCGCAGTCAGGTATGGTTTATTTTGTGTTATGGTCAGTTTATGTTTTAGTTTTGAGGCCTGAGGCCAAATATATATAATTAAACTGCGTGGTGATGTCTAGTATGTTCTGTGTATGTGTAAATTGTCCGCCGGACAGGGGAGGTGCTGTCCGATTTTATATTGGAACAGCGGCTCCTGGGTCTCGGGGCGTGACATAAATGTATAAATTGTCCCATATTGTCCGCCGTACAGGGGAGATGCTGTCCGATTTTCGAGGAAGCATGTGCCTCTGGGGGCGTGACAACTGGTCCATGAGGAGAGTGGACACATTGGCTTTACCAGTTGGGGCATGGAGAGACCAATAAGTACAAGGGTAAATGAAAACTCTGAATATCAGAGGCTCTAATTATAGCTTTCAAAATCAAAATATTATATTCCATTTTCAAAGGGATCCAACAATTTAGTGCTAGCAAAAACAATCTCCACTAAGTTTGATGCAGCACAATAGCTATAGGGGAAGCAAGAAAAGATACGGAAGAGAGGAGCTATGAAAGAAACAAATTTCATAACCAAAAGCATGAGCTGGCTTACTACTCCAGAAACTTGGATATTGTTAAGTACATACAATGCATTTATTATCCTTATTTAAATTACTCATCATAATCATCACACAGTGTCCAAATTATTTGGGGTTACCGTGTTTTTCCAAACTATTTGGAGTTAGCTACATGAATCCTATCCCTCCATTGAGCTCTATGCTTTGGTATTTAAATTACTAAATCAACTAAATTCAAGCTCCATATTCTCTGAGATTGACGGGCAGAGCTCAACTCTGCCATCAAACTAATGTAGGTATGAAGAGCATAGTAACTGTCAGATGGCTCTTATTTTCAGTGTAGAGAGAGAAAGTAAAATGAGAGAATGCAAAAAGAGATAGTAAAATGAAAAATAAAAAATAAAAAATAAAAATCAGTGTGTTTTGGATATATGAAAAATGAAGAAATAATTGAGGAGTTTGATTGATGAGGGAGAAGTAGGGAATGAAAATGAGAAAATGATTCTCTTATTTTCATTCCTATTGACACATACCAAACAGTGTCAATGAAAATGATTATCATCGATTCTCATTCCTTATTATCCCAAACCAAACGCCTCCTAAGAATATTAACACGGCATAAAACCCATTCAAGTGCATTAGATGGAAAAGGTTTTCAGAGTGGATAAGGACAAGGTTACTGATGTTTTATCAAACTGTGGAAAATAGGTTATCATGTCTGAGTATGATGTCGAATGATTTATTTCGCATTACGGACAAATAAATTAATGGGTGATGATATAAGTTGATTCTAGCAGCTGTTATGCATTTTGTCAGCGACTTAGATCCATGCAGTGGCGAAGATAATATTTGTTTCATTAAGGAAAGATGTTTTGAACCAATACCCATTTGGATGTATCCAACCTTTTACTAATCAGTTACTATGAGAAACAAAACATGAACAGTTGGGCAAAAAAAAAAAAACTCACCTAATAAAAGGAAGGGCAGGATCAGCACAGCGTGTGCCTGATGGAAGCCGTTCTGCAGAATTTGCAAGCGAGCTTGCAAGGCCACTCTGACCAGCAGGCGTGATGAGTGGGTAAAATGATCTAAGTAGACGAGCTGCAGCACTCCAAGCAGCAAGAGGATCCCCAGCACGTACAGAGGATATCAATATCTCTCTCAAAACAACCATCTGTATGCTGCTCCATTGAGACTCAAATAAAGAGACTAATTGAGGGTGCACCTTCCCCCCATCAGAATGGCTTGCTCCCAGTTCCTTATTGCAAACAACACAAAGAAATAAGATATATTAAAATTGCAGAAGAATCTAAGGGAATGTTAGTCTAGAATCCCAGCCAAACTCAAACCGATATGAAAAAAACATTCAACTTTCAGAGTGGTTCAACTTCATTATCTCAATATAGAATGGTAATTCCAAAATTATAGACCATGGTAATCTCTATTCTATTTACCATTTTGTTTGGTTAGACACCATTAAATATTCTGTAATAATATTCTCCTATGATATTTCCCATGGTAAGAATTATGGGGAGAACAGATGTAGTGAGATCTAAGATTGAAAAAGAAAAAAATGAGATTCAGGTGACCTTTTTTATACAAAAGATCAAATAATAATAAAAGTTTAGAAAAGGCAAAGAAAAATATTCATTGCGTTCAGGATTATTTTTGTTTAATTTTACACGAACTGCAGCAAAAAAATTGAAATTTTTGAAAAGAAAAAGAAAGGTCAACATGAGTAAATAAGCTGATCCAAATTCATTTTTGCAATTATTGAATACTACTATTCAAAAATTAAAGCAGCTGACTACTATACTGTGGTTAATAGAACTTGTTCTACTTTGCTTAAGAATATGGCCAATTCATATGCTGGGACACTCCTCAGTTAGGTCAAATGAACAAGAAATAGTTATATGTTCTCACATTGATTGACCATATTAAAGTTCCTAACTAGTTTTGCTATAACCTTGCGATAAAGATTTTAGAATCTAGATTCTACCAGCTATTCAAGCTCCTATTTTGCATAAGATTCTCAAAACCTCACATAATATTGAGATACGACAACGAAAAAAATTAACAGATTAACACATAAGACTTAGTGATTGAACTCAATACAGCTTTCGATAAAGTTGTACCTTTGGTTGAATAAACACAAAACTTACTCAAAGATGGTAACAGTATTGGGTTGTACCATTGCCTATTATTACTGCTGAAATAAGCAAGCCTATTATATTTTTCTGGTAATTTTCCTTAATACAGCTTTCGATAAAGAAATTACAAAGAACTTTCTTGTGAATATAAGCTTAGGAAGAATAATGTCATTTAGTATTTTTTTTTAAAAATGATTCATATAGCATTTAGCTGACTAATCAGAAGTCCAAACATTGAGTAGCAATATTAGATGCTGAAGGAAACAAAAGACTACATATGACTAATTTAATGTACCGTTGTCATTTAGCTGACTAATCAGAAGTCCATTAGATGCTGAAGGAAACAAAAGACTACATATGACTAATTTTATGTACCGTTGTGCATTATCTTGTAGATAAGATCTTTTGTAGAGCTGGATGGCAGTGTAATAGCGGTACTTCACTTCCTCCTCTAGAACAGGATCTTTATGATCCATTCGGTCCAGCTATGCATGGAAATGCAACTAATCAATTAATATAGTTAGCACAATCCACCAGAAGCAAGAAAAGACCATATATTCCAAGTACAATTGATGGATTTATGTTAGCATGTGAGATATCATTGGTATAGACATAACTAGAAGTACAAGTGTATAGAAATCATTTACCAATAGTGCACAGATGCTACCCTCCAGAGCTCCCGCATGCCAGAATACATCCCCAGTTAACCTTGCTAGCTCAATTGCAGTTGAGTAATGTGCATTGGCATCGACAGGAGAGCCTGCCAACAGGCAGTAATCACCTATTGTCTTCTGGGCTCGGGCAAGCCTCCTTTTCTTTGCTTTGATAAACTGGAACAAAACCAAACTGAAATCATTGAAATCTACAATCAATTGGACTCCTATTGTTATTTCAATGCGGTACTTAAAAGTTAAAACTCTTTTTATGTCCTTAGAACACTTAAAGAATGAACCTCCTCTGCACCAAGACTAGATTGGGAGTCCAAAGGTGTCTTCAAGATGGTTCCAGAAGACTCGGCGCGAAGAACCCATTTCTCAAATTCCATCAACAACGAAGCAGCAAGATCTTGCATCATAGTCACCATATGGAATTCTTGTGTCTTTTGATCAGAAGGGGGAAACAATATGATGTTCTCTCTTTTGTTATCCCCACCCTCCAACTGCTCAAAAACCATAAAGACAAGTAATGTACAAAGAACCAAAAGAATTAAAAGAACTAGCATATTTTGAAGAATTTAATTTTGAATGTAAACAACCAACCAGCATAAATAGGTTCTATTTCTGTATATGACATGGATCAAAGCTTGAATTTCTTATAGTACAATCTCTTTCATGAGAAAGAATTAGAAAGTAAAAAATGTTCTGGCAGGTGAATTCCAAAATTTGACATATGCCACAGCAAGAGCTTCAATTAAATTTGGGAAAGAGAAAATAATGGCTCACAGGGATCAGACAAGTCTTAGTTTTTAGATCACAGAAACTACATTAAGACACAATACCATGAAGAAAATAAATTTTCCCAACCATGAAATCAAACCTATAGTTTGTTAACTAAATCAGTCCAGGAGAAATAGCATGTAATAGAATTAACAGCAGGATTCAGATGAAGATGTCTAAAATCAGTTAATAAAAGTAGGTGAAGTAACCATGTGAGATTTAATGTCAACTTAAAATCTGATTTTAACCTACATTGAAAACATAAAGTTGTTTTATGTTCTTCTTGATAAACTGCCTTGGAGGTTCTAACAGACTTTCACCTTCTTGGCTTAGTTCTGATTCAAACTAAATATCAAATTCCCTACAAATAAGAAATATAGAAAATATTTTTCATTTGTGTTTACGTATATCTTACCTTCTCTAAGTTCTGTTATGGCACTCAAATCACTAACCAGTGTGTTTATAATTCAACAGTGATGATATTCTAATTTGTGGTGATTCCTTATCAAAACAAAAAGTAATTATATTACCCCTAATTTCAATGAATGCTAGTTTATCTTCTTTTTTATAATGCCTTTTATCCATCTAAAAACTCTGTTTCTATGACATTTTATTTTATTTCCTAACCCTTAATCATAACCTGAACACTAACATCTTTGATCCGGGCGTATGATTTTTAGAAGGGTCGAAAGCTCGGTCGGGTTCGATTGCCAATCTGAACCAATAATAAATGGGCCGGGACAAAGGTCACTCCCGGCTCAAGACCCTCGAAGGTCGGTCATCCGAGGTCGGGACCTTAGAGGTCGGTCGTCCAAGCTCCGGACCTTCAAGGTCGGCCATTCAAGGTCGGGACCTGCAAGGTCGGTCGTCCAAGTTCGAGACCCTCGAGGTCGGCCATTCGAGGTCGGGACCTGCAAGGTCGGTCGTCCAAGTTCGAGACCCTCGAGGTCGGCCATTCGAGGTAGGGACCTGCAAGGTCGGTCGTCCAAGTTCGAGACCCTCGAAGGTCGGTCACTCGAGGTCGGCCCCGCTGAGTCTGTCGTACGAGACCAGACGGTCATGATCGCATAGAGACGGCTGAACAACTGCAAACCCGTTTTATCAGACAAGCCTTTCCTGTCAGACATTCAGAAGATAACCCTCCCTGGCATAATCGTTGCCTGGCGAAGCCGCCAATAATTAATGAGGAACAGAAGAGACAATTCCGACATGGTGTCAGACGGCTGTGGCAGTTTCACAACATTGATGTAGCCATCCCCATCACAATCTGCCAACTGATCCTCTCTTAATGAGATGTGTCATCTCTGACACAGCAGATGGTTTCTTCCTCCCTATATAAACCCCTCTTTGGGCTCCAAAGAAGGGATCACTGCCATTTTGCAACCACTCCACTATATTGAGAGCCCTATTTCGGTCCGACCTCCAAAGACATAGCAAACCGAGTCGGCCCGGTTAGACCGAGTCGCCCAAGGAAGAACCGATCTTCGCTTGTCGACAGGATCAAATTTGGCGCCGTCTGTGGGAATCTAGACTGATCGAAAGCCGAAGATGAGTGAATCCAACCAGGTGACTGTTACTCTTTCACGGGAAGACTTGGAGCTGCTAATAGAAGCCAGAGCCAGGAAATTGGCAGAAGCACAGCAAGTAGCTGCTCGAGCAGTCGCCCAACCCGTTCAGCCGGGTCCGGCTGAGCAGACTGCTCGAGTGGGTACTGAGGGAGGGGCTCGACAAGAGGAGAGCCCTCATTTCCACCGGGCGTTGTTCGGTCCGGCCGAGGGAGCTGGGCAATCGGACCCTCACGAAGCTACATCCAGTCGCAGCAGAGCTAACAAAGGAAAGGCTCCCCTCGCGCCGACCTCGGGGGAGCGCACGGGATTCCCCTTTTCCGCCCAAATCCTGCAGGAACCCTTACCCAAGCATTTCAAACTCCCGTCCCTAGCCGAATACGGGGGGGCCTCGGATCCCGAGGAGCATTTATTGAAGTTCGAGAACGCTTCGATACTTCATCAATATTCCGATGGAGTAAAGTGCCGAGCTTTCCTGACTACCTTGTCCGGATCGGCTCAACGATGGTTCGAAAGACTGCCGGAGGGATCCGTAAGGGAATTTGCTGACTTCAAGAGATTGTTCCTGCAACATTTCGCGAGCAGTAAGAGACACCACAAGACCAGCCTCAATCTTTTTACCCTGAAGCAGGGCTCCAAGGAGCCCCTCAAGGCATACATTCGAAGGTTCAATCAAGTCGCGTTGGATGTACCCACTGCCACATCCGAGGTGCTAGTCAGTGCCTTTGCGCAAGGCTTACAGGAGGGAGAATTCTTCAGAGCCTTAATCCGGAAACCCCCGAAGAACTTCGAAGATCTCCTAGGCAAGGCCAGCAAATACGTGGACGTGGAGGAGGCACAAGCCGCCAGACGACCGGAGGTCAGACCAGCACCCGAGGTCCCCCAGCATCATCAGAGGAGTGCGCCTCCCGGAGGACCTCTAAGAAGTCCCAGAGGCATGGGACATCGACAAGGAACTGAAAGAGGAATAGTGTAACAAGTGGCCCAAGGTTGCCTCCCGTCCAGATGGCAGCCCTACTGCTCTTTTCATAACAGCCATACACACGACTTGCAAGATTGTTGGCAGGCCGGCAGAGGTCGGGGTCGCGCTGGTCGAGGGAGCCCGAGAGGAGTTCACCAAGGAGGCGGCCGAGGTCGGGGAAGGACGTCACCACGCCAACCCGAGTCCCCGGCTCGGCCAACCGCTTCCTCAGCCAGACAACTGTTCCCGACCCCTTCCTCTCCTGAGCACGGCAACGTTAATGAGGAACAGGCCAACCGACAGAATGCAGCGCATGGGGCCATTCACGTGATCTCAGGAGCCCCCACCTATGGAGATTCCAACAGAGCTCGGAAGTCGCAGGCTAGGCGACTTGACATCTACCAAGTGGGTTGCAGTTCCGCCCAGGCTCAAGGCCCGCAGATCAGCTTCGGCCCATCAGATCTGCAAGGAGTAGAAGTCCCTCATGAGGACGCCCTGGTCATCACCGCGATCATAGCCAACTACCAGATCCACAGAACTATTGTGGATACGGGAAGTTCGGTGAATATCCTGTACGTAAAAGCTTTCGAGCAATTGCAGATTGAAGTGACCGAGCTCCGACCCGTGGCCACACCTCTGTTCGGGTTCACTGGAAATGAAGTGCACAGCCTTTGGGTCAGATCAAGATGGCCATATCACTCGGCGAGGAACCCTTGAGGAGAACCAGGTGGGCCACATTCCTGGTAGTGGATGCCCCCTCAGCCTACAACGCCATATTGGGTCGGCCAGTGCTGAATGAGTTCCGGGCCATGGTGTCCACCTTTTACTTAAAGGTCAAATTCCCAGTGGGTGACCAAGTTGGAGAAGTCAAAGGAGATCAGAGGGTCGCCCGCCGATGTTATGTTGATGATGTCCGAGTAGAAGTCAGCAAGGCTTGCCGAACTGCCCCAGCCAGTTGTAACATGGTGCAATCCTCTCAGCCCTCCTCCTGGGATGAGATGAAAGAAGAAAAAGAAGAGGTCCAATTATTGCCCGATCGAGGAGAGACCAGGGTGAGAATAGCTCTGGAGCTGCCAACCGACCTCCGACAACAGCTGATAGAGTGTCTGACTCAGAATCAAGATGTGTTCGCCTGGTCTCAGAAAGATCTGAAAGGGGTCAGGCCCGAGATTATGGAGCACAAGCTGCATGTTTACCCTGACGCCTGACCCGTAAAGCAGAAGAAAAGAGATTTCAGTCTAAAGCAGAACAAGGTCATTGGGGCAGAGGTGGAAAGACTGCTGGAGGCTGGGCACATCCGCGAGGTCCAGTTCCCGGCCTGGCTGTCTAATGTGGTGTTGGTCTCCAAGCCAGGCGATAAGTGGAGAGTATGTATAGACTTTCGGGACCTTAACAAAGCCTGCCCCAAGGATCACTTCCCGCTCCCCCGAATAGATCAGATGGTGGATTCCACTGCGGGAAGTGAACTTATTTGCATGCTGGACGCTTATCAGGGATACCATCAAGTCCCATTGTTCCCAGAAAACCAAGAAAAGGTTAGTTTTGTAACGGCGGAGGACACCTATTGCTACACTGTTATGCCTTTCGGCCTTAAGAATGCCGGAGCTACATATCAGAGATTGATGAACAAAGTCTTCAAGGAGCAGCTCGGGAGAAACGTGGAGGTATACGTAGATGACATTCTCATCAAGTCCTCCCGAGCTACCGACCTCATAGCTGATGTCCGGGAAACCTGCTGCACCCTTCGAAGGTATGACATTAAGCTTAACCCTGCAAAATGTTTGTTTGGGGCCAGGAGTGGAAAGTTCTTAGGGTACATCTTAACCGAACGAGGGATAGAAGCCAACCCGGGCAAGGTGGAAGCTTTGCTCAACATGCCGCCGCCCAAGAACCTAAGAGAAGTGCAACAGTTGACCGGGAGGATCACAGCCCTGTCCCGATTCATCTCTCGGTCGGCCACCAGGAGTCTGCCGTTCTTCAAGATTTTGCGCAAAGCTTCCAAGTTTCAGTGGGATGCCGAGTGCGACCGAGCGTTCGAAGAGTTGAAGACCTACTTAGTCGGTCTGCCGGTGCTGGCCAAGCCAGAAGAAGGAGAACCCTTGTATGTTTATTTATCTACTACGGAAGAAGCTGTTAGTGCTGTGCTTGTAACCCAGAAAGAGACCGAACAGCAACCGGTCTATTTCTTTGGGCATCTACTTAAAGAAGCCGAGTGTAGGTACCCTACACTCGAGAAGTTAGCTTATGTCTTGGTGTTGATGGCTCGGCGACTGCGACCCTACTTTCTAGCTCATCCCATCCGAGTGCTGACCAATAGCACACTCGGGAAGGTCCTGATCAATCCTGAAGTCTCAGGTCGGTTGGTCAAATGGACAACTGAACTAAGCGAGTATGACATTCAATACCAGCCCAGAACGGCGATCAAAGCTCAGGCCTTGGCAGATTTCTCGAGTGAACTTCATACGGAAGAGGAAGAAGAGGTCTGGAAAATATACGTGGATGGGTCGGCCACTCGGGGGGGGGGGGGGGGGGGGGGGAGTGGCTTAGGCATTCTGTTGATGTCTCCTAAGGGAGACCCCATTCATCTCGCGGTGCGACTAGAATACCAAGCTACTAATAATCAGGCAGAGTATGAGGCCCTCTTGGCCGGCCTCCAGGCGGCTAGACAGGTCGGGGCCACTCGAGTCATCATGCACTCTGATTCTCAGTTAGTGACTCAGCAGGTGGTCGGGCGGTTCGAAGTAAACGACGAAAAGCTACAGGCCTATGTAGAAGCATACCAGAAGTTACAAGCAAAATTTCAAGAAGTCCAGCTTATCCAGATCCCCCGAGGGGACAATGCCAAGGCAGATGAGCTAGCTAGGCTGGCCAGCTCTGTCCGTCCATGGGTCTTCCCCAAACCTTCGCCCCAGGTCATGTTGGTAGCTCAAATCGAGAGGGAAGCAGAAGCCGAGATAGAGGAGGACTGGAGAGCTCCATTCATCGCTTACCTGAAAGAGGAGACTTTGCCAGATAACCCCGAGCAAGCTCGGATATTGAAGATCAGAGCAGCTCGATTCACTCTGATAGGGGACGCACTATACAAGCGGGCTTTTTCCCGACCTCTAACCAAATGCCTCGGAAAAGAAGATGCAGACTATGTGCTCAGGGAAGTGCATCTGGGGTGCTGCGGGAATCATTCAGGAGGCCGGTCCATGGCTCGGAAGGTTCTACTAGCCAGTTATTTTTGGCCAACTCTCCAAAAGGATGCAGAGAAGATAGCTCTTTCTTGTTTATCTTGCCAGAAGTATCAAAACCTATCGCACCGACCTGTCGAGATGCTGAGGGCTTCCATTGTGTCCTGTCCCTTCGACCAGTGGGGCATGGACATAGTTGGGCCCTTTCCCCAGGCAGCTGGTCAGAAGAAATTCTTGCTGGTAGCAGTGGACTATTTCTCCAAGTGGATTGAAGCGGAAGCCTTAGCCCGAATCACCGAACAGGCAGTGAAGAAATTCCTTTGGCAGAATATTCTATGCAGGTATGGCATCCCTCACAAGCTAGTATCCGACAATGGTCGGCAGTTCCAAGGCCGAATCATCAGAAATTGGTGCAAAGAATTTGGGATCAAGCAAGCCTTCACTTCTGTGGCATACCCTCAAAGTAATGGTCAGGCTGAAGTAGCCAATAGAGAGATTCTAAGAGGGCTCAGAGCTAAGCTGGATCAAGTAGGTGGGTCTTGGGTGGATGAGTTGTCAGGTATCTTATGGGCCCTCCGAACTACACCTAAAGAGGGATCCGGGTGCACCCCATTCCAGTTAGTCTACGGGAATGAAGCAGTAGTCCCCATGGAGGTTGGCTGTGAATCAGACAGAAGGCAACTGTATGGAGAAGATAATGCTGAAAAGAGGCGAGCCGAACTGGACCTGATTGAGGAGGTCCGAGCTAAAGCTGCGGTCCGTATGGCCGCTTATCGGCAAAGGATGCGAAACCGATACAACCAGCAGGTCATACCTCGACATTTCCAAGTGGGGGACAAGGTATGGAAGAGAGTCAAGCCAGTTGGAGAAGTAGGCAAGCTGGAGCCTCCATGGAGTGGCCCGTTCCTGGTGGTCGAGGTGCTGGGGTCGGGAGCCTACTATCTACAGGATGCTCAAGGAAAACGACTCGGAAGACCTTGGAGTGCAGTACATTTAAAATTGTACCGTGAGGAGAGTGGAGCGGAATAACTCTTGTAATTGTAACCGGAAAAAGTGATGATAAGAACCCACGCCAGTTTTCCGAAGGAAACAACCACAGCAAGTTATAAGTGAGCTCGGGCTCACGCACCCACCGGGTCGGCGCCGATCGGGCGTGGCGTTCCACGTTCGGTCGGGCCCAGTCGGGCGTGGCGATCCACGTTCGGTCAGGGTAAGTCGGACGGTGTCCAGACTCTTGCTAAGGCAAGTTATAAGTGGGCTTGCTCTCACGCACCCACCGGATCGGCGCCGATCGGACGTGGCGTTCCACGTTCGGTCGGGCCCGGACGGGCGTGGCGATCCACGTTCAGTCAGGGTAAGTCGGACGGTGTCCAGACTCTTGCTAAGGCAAGTTATAAGTGGGTTTGCTCTCACGCACCCACCGGATCGGCGCCGATCGGGCGTGGCGTTCCACGTTCGGTCGGGCCCGGTCGGGCTTGGCGATCCACGTTCGGTCAGGGTAAGTCGGACGGTGTCCAGACTCTTGCTCAGGCAAGTTATAAGTGAGCTTGCTCTCACGCA
This sequence comes from Boesenbergia rotunda, assembly GCA_024364735.1. Taxonomy (NCBI): domain Eukaryota; kingdom Viridiplantae; phylum Streptophyta; class Magnoliopsida; order Zingiberales; family Zingiberaceae; genus Boesenbergia; species Boesenbergia rotunda. The sequence goes on along the minus strand of JAGFNQ010003392.1, from coordinate 71,524 downwards.
TCCACCGGATCGGCGCCGATCGGGCGTGGCGTCCCACATTCGGTCGGGCCCGGTCGGGCGTGGCGATCCACGTTCGGTCAGGGTAAGTCGGACGGTGTCCAGACTCTTGCTCAGGCAAGTTATAAGTGAGCTTGCTCTCACGCACCCACCGGATCGACGCCGATCGGGCGTGGCATTCCACGTTCGGTCGGGCCCGGTCGGGCATGGCGATCCACGCACGGTCAGGGTAGGTCGGACGGTGTCCAGGCTCTTGCTCGAAGACAAACATGATTCATTATCTTTCTGCGATACATATCGCCGAGTTGGGGTGTCCACCCGACCGAGCGAAATCACTGGATCAGGTTGTGCTCCTGACCGAATGTCATCTCTAAGTCAAGATACTGATCTAACTAAGCTATGATCTCGAGTCAGGAAAAGAGGCCCGGATCGGAAGAATAGCACCGCGAATCGCCCGAACGCTTAACACATAGCCACATTTTTGAGTTGAACTAAAAGATTGAGCTAAGGAAACCCGACTGAACACCTCGGGCGTGGCTCCTCAGGTGCTGAAAAACGAAAACGATGTTAGATCAGCTTGATAAAGCTGAAATAGTTGAGGCCGCGCCCACGAGCCGACCGGGCTTAGTCAATAGGGATAATTCGTTAAGGTCGAGACAAAGCGCTAAGTCAAGGTACTCACCCGGCCGACCGACATGCCTGGGCTCCAGGCAACGACCTGACTGAAGGATTAAGGGCTTAGATAAGCCAAGCTCCCAACACTTAGCTGATTTTTCGAATCGACCTAAGGGAGTTTATTTTACGATAATGGTTTATGCATCCCGAACAACCCATGCTCGGTAGAGTGTGGGTGTATGATTCGCAGCATCAGCCTTCGGCGAAAGGGGAGAGCGCATCGAACAAACGACACTTAGCGAAAATCTCGTATGACGAAAGCAACTAGACGAAAAGAAGAAAAAGAAAAGCTTGCCGAAATAAACTAAGGCTTAAGGCCATTACAAAATCAGACCTTGAAGGCCAAGTCAGGAAGTCGAACATCATCACGGAAATTTCAGAAATTAAATACGAGAAGGAAACGGGCTGGGCACCAGCTCGGACGAAAGGAGGTCGGGACCGCCAACGCAAGTAAGCTTAGGAAAGTAGATCCTAAGTAAAGGGAGGAAAGACGTCTTCAGGGATGGAGGCCTTAATCCGCCTCAGCGTCACCGCATCTGGAGGAAGGTCTTCGGGAAGATGACCGACCTCTGTTAATTGCTGGATGGCGCCTATGGCTCCGTACTTAATCATGCCGCCGGTCCGCTCAGAAATCAAATCCAAGAAAGATTCTGACTGAATGTAGGCTACTCGAGCGGCTTCCATCCGAGCTGACTCGCCGGACTTATAATCCTCTAGCTCCTTAGTGAGTCGGGCGAGCGCACCTTCTTGGCCCGAGATGGTGGTTTCTCGAACGGCCAGTTGCGCCTCTTGGCCCACCAGCCGCATCTCCAAACGCCGCACTGTCTCTAGCTGGGCAGCCAGTTCGGTTTCTTTGTTTTTTAGAGCGAGCTGGGTTTGGTGATGGGCTGCATCCGATTCCTTCCACTTCTGGCGGAGTCCCTTAGCATCGGTGGTCATCTTGGCCAAGTCAGCATGGGCTCGCTTATATCGGGACTTGAGGGTCTTATTTTCGCCCTCCAGATGAGCCACCCGGCTAGTTAGGCGCTCCGTTTCTACCGCTGACTCGGCCGCCAGCTTTTGCTCTTCCGTTGAGCAAGTTTCCAACTCGGACACATGAGACCGCAGGGCGGCTATCTCCGAGCGCCGCTGATCCGTACCTGGATCACCCGAAGGAGGATTGCCCTTCGACACTCGGGCCTCCAAGTCCCTCACCCGTCGTTCAGCCTCCCGGCGCGCTCGGGTGTTGTCCACCAACGCTTGGCTCGCCGCATGACTCAGCGCCCATTGCTGCGTAGTAAGGTAAAGTTCAGAAATATAAACACGAAGAACCAAGGAAGAGAAGAAGGTACCTGAGTCATGCCCGCGAAGAAGTGGTCGGCCAAGGTGATGGAGTCCATGGCAAAGGACGCCCTCCATCCCTCCTCCCAGCCCGCAACTAAGCCATCATGCAAATTCAGGGGCTGAGGCTGGACGGTTGGGGCTAAAGCAATAGCCGAAGGCACTTGAACATCCACAACTAAGCGCGGTGGGGAGCTCATGGATAGAAGGGCTTCGACTGCGTCAGTAGGGGCGGAGCTCGGTCGAGTGGTTGGAGGATGCGGCGCAGACCTCGAGGTCGATGCGCCGGAAGGTAGTGTCACAGGAGTAGGAGGCCGGGCCGTCGACCGGGACGCTGTCGGGGCTGAAGCCCGGGGGGCAGACTGGGGGACCGCAGGGGCCAAAGCTGAGCTCGAGGTCGGGAGCTGAGGGCTGGCCGCAGCTTGATCAGGATGAGAGGGCGGCATGGCCTGACCTTCCTCGGTCGGCTCGGGAGACGAGGATATGTCCACGCTCTGAGCCACCCGGCGGCGCTTTCGGACCAGGCCAGGGGAAGCGTCCTGATCGGTTTCTTCTTCTTCCGCTTCCTCGGCCCGGGCAAATGTCCTCTCGACAGCCACCCGAGCTGTCGCTCCCGTCTCCTCAGTCGGGGAATCCTCCCCGAGGTCGCTGGCAGCGACTATCGGCGGCTCAGGATTGGGAGCAACAATATTAGCCCGGGCCGCCGCACGAGCGGCTGCTAGCTGGGTAGCCAAAGCCCTCATAGCCTCATCCTCCCGATCCAGCACCGCGTCGACCCTAGCGCTGAACATAACTTCGGCTGCACAAAAGAAAAAAGTTTTAGTTAGCACTAACAAGCTCACCGAGCAAGTAGAAGCGTACCGAGGGTGCCGGGTAACTCTGCTGGAGCTTGGCTCAGCCGGAACAGATACAGCATCCCATCGATCAATAGCTTGCCCGCGTGGTATCGGGCTCCCCCGAGCTTAGAAACTGCAGAGCGGTAGCCCGGTTCTGAACGAAGGTTCTTGGGCAGCTGTGGATGATCAGACAGGTTTTCTACCCACCTAGTAGGCCAGTTCGGTCGGGGGAGTGATTGGATATCGAAAAAAATGAGATTTCCAACCTTTATTGGAGGAAGGCACCTTCTCCAGGAAAGCAGAGTTGATACGAGCCTGGAAGTAGAAGTTCCCGGGCTCTTGTTTCTTAAGATAATAGAAAAAATGAAATACCCGGGGTTCTAGGGGGATTTTGTGGGCGATAAAAACGATCACGGCGCCGCACAAGATGCGGATCGAGTTAGGGGCTAATTGAGACAAGGAGACCTAGAAATAACGACAGATCTCGCAGAAGAAGGGATGTAGAGGAAAGCGCAGACCGGCTAACAGCTGATCGGAAAAGACGGTGAAATGACCTAAGGGGGGCTGGTGTGCCCGACCTCGACGGACGGGCTGAGTTATCGAGTGGTCTTCGGGAATCGAGTAATCTATACGTAAAGTTTCTATCTGACCTAGGGTAAGGGAAGATCGGGTGGTCAAGTACCATGGCTCAGGAGGTGCAGACGGGGGTGCGGAAGATGAGGCCATCAAAACAAAATTAGAAAAGGCACGGCAGGAGTTCAGCAAAGAGAGAGAGTACCTAAGAAGGAAGTTCACCGGAGACACTGTTCGTCGGGGTCGAAGAGATCGGACGGCGGAGATCGGACAAGAAGCGGAGGAAAAACGAGGGTCGGGATAGAAAGAGGCGAAATGAAAGGGCAAGCCTATTTATACCCGGGGTAAATCTTGGAGGACCGTCCGATCAGGAAAAAGGAAATGGCGGGGTAAAATCCTAGCTATCCGATCCCTGTCATTTCCTAGATCTCGAAGCTTCGCCCGCACGACGCCCTAGCCATGCCGATGACGTTTCGCCTATCGAAGCGCCCAGTCGGGAAGCGACACGCGCCCTCTCATTAATGAGGGTTTAATGGGAGAGTTGACGGAAGATATGGCACTAAGTGGAAGGATCGACCGTACGAGGTGACGCGCGGGAGGATAAAAAAGGAGCAAGCCGACCGAGCAGGGAGCCTAGTCAGTCGGATCGCATTCCTCCTTCGACTAGACTTGAGAGGGGGGCTTGTGATCCGGGCGTATGATTTTTAGAAGGGTCGAAAGCTCGGTCGGGTTCGATTGCCAATCTGAACCAATAATAAATGGGCTGGGACAAAGGTCACTCCCGGCTCAAGACTCTCGAAGGTCTGTCATCCGAGGTCGGGACCTTAGAGGTCGGTCGTCCAAGCTCCGGACCTTCGAGGTCGGCCATTCAAGGTCGGGACCTGCAAGGTCGGTCGTCCAAGTTCGAGACCCTCGAGGTCGGCCATTCGAGGTCGGGAGCTGCAAGGTCGGTCGTCCAAGTTCGAGACCCTCGAGGTCGGCCATTCGAGGTCGGGAGCTGCAAGGTCGGTCGTCCAAGTTCGAGACCCTCAAGGTCGGCCATTCGAGGTCGGGACCTGCAAGGTCGGTCGTCCAAGTTCGAGACCCTCGAAGGTCGATCACTCGAGGTCGGCCCCGCTGAGTCTGTCGTACGAGACCAGACGGTCATGATCGCATAGAGACGGCTGAACAACTGCAAACCCGTTTTATCAGACAAGCCTTTCCTGTCAGACATTCAGAAGATAACCCTCCCTGGCATAATCGTTGCCTGGCGAAGCCGCCAATAATTAATGAGGAACAGAAGAGACAATTCCGACATGGTGTCAGGCGGCTGTGGCAGTTTCACAACATTGATGTAGCTATCCCCATCACAATCTGCCAACTGATCCTCTCTTAATGAGATGTGTCATCTCTGACACAGCAGATGGTTTCTTCCTCCCTATATAAACCCCTCTTTGGGCTCCAAAGAAGGGATCGCTGCCATTTTGTAACCACTCCACTATATTGAGAGCCCTATTTCGGTCCGACCTCCAAAGACATAGCAAACCGAGTCGGCCCGGTTAGACCGAGTCGCCCAAGAAAGAACCGATCTTCGCTTGTCGACAGTATCAATCTTAATCAGACTTCTTGTACCAATCATCAGAATCCACTCTCATGCTGCATATTGCTAGTACCAAACCATACTAACTTCCAAAAATTCTTCATAAAATTGCTGGTCCAGCCAACAATATTAAATTGAGAGAAATGTGTATACACATTCATTTGTGTATGATGTCTTCACTTATATTAAGTGTAATTTATATGTATGTGGTTGGTATTTGCTAACAACAAAATGACAAATCATTAGCATATTCAAGATTTAAAATTTCGAGCTATGTACGGCAGTACTTATTTATTTTAAATATAAGAATACATCAATTGAAAGAATTATTTTTATTAATATTTGAGAGCAATAGGTTAAATTTTTATAAGAATTTCGATTACATTTTTTTATAGAGCTACCAAGTACCAATATAATTTATGTGTGGAAACATAATATTTTTTTAATTTTATTTGGCGTAACTTATGATTGAGAACACCAACAAAGATATATGAAAAACTTTAATTCCAGTATCAGCCAATTAAAAAAAATGAGTGTGTAAGAAAAAAATAGTATCAGTCAATTAAAAATATGAGTGTGTAAAAAAAAAATTTTAACTTTTCTTTAGTATAAGAACTATTACAACTTTGTATTTATCTTTCTATAAAAATTTTCATTGCTATTAATTTTAAATTTTATTTGTTATTTAGGCTGGCCAAACCTTAGGTTTTAAAAATTGAATCAGAGTCTAATTAGGATATGATTAGATCATTTAGGTAGGTTTATCATCTAGGTCATTTTGGTTCAAACCTTTTGGTTTAATTGTCTTCTTTTAGTCCAAGAAAAAATTTAAAATAAAAACTTTTTTCTGCCCTAAACCTCTTTCATTTCTTTCTCATGCAACAGCCCTTTCTCAATCAAACTTCTCTCTTACATGCGACGTTGGAGTTGACAGCTCTCTCTTGCTCATCTCTCTCACATGCACGATGGCTTAACGTCATGAGATGCTTCTCTCGCAACATTGAGTCTGTTGCGTAACTCTCTCTCTCACCATCTCTCTCATGACGCCTGACTGGATTGAGCCATCAATGAATGGTGAGTGATCTTTCTTTCTCATTTTTTATCTGTCTCCCTCCCTCCTTTATTGGCACTTCCATGCCGGTATCGACCATTCCGCGTATCTGTATGAGAATGGAACCAAGAAAATTTCAACCCTGCCGGTCAGCATGAGATTTTAATCACTGAGCATATTACCATTTTTCAAGTTTTCAAGGAAGATGTTAGATAATGAACCGAGTTGATAACACCAGGCATGGATGTCTATCAATGTCCAAATCAAATATATTATCTAATAGCTACTATTTTGCGCCCTATGATCTTAGATGTTTCTAAATTTATGGTAATATAAAATATGTCAAACAACTATGGGGCACCGCATCTCTTCGTATGGGTTTTGGCTTCACTAGCTAGTATATTTTGCATAGGAAGTGATGAGGCCGACATCTTGACCCAACTTCTTAATTTTGATATCATGATTCTTCCTTCAAACCAAGTAAAAGGAAGTGGTATAGTAATCTTGAGAATTTTTTTTCTTATTTTTCCAATCACCCTGTCTTAATTCATCAAATCATAGTATATTAAGTCCCTTGTCTTTCTTTTAACAATAAATCTCAGATGTTTACATAAAGAAGAAAATTGACAGACCCTTTTTTGTCACCCATAATACAACTTATGGATAAGGTGAGAAAGTTTTGTTACTTATAAACAAAAAAACTATATAGGGCTACATGGGTTTTATCCCTCCATTGAGATCTACAATTACATGGTGACAATATCCAACATTATCATAGTTACATATAATTGTATTAATAAGAGGTTTTGATTCCTTAAACCATCTCTAATTAATTCACCTTATGTAAAGATATAAATTATTGATCAACTTGGAAAATGTCCACACTGTCTTAATAGGTTTTCTTTCGTTTTATAATATATTGGAGCTAGGTCAATGGTTCTAGTATGACAAAAATTAGTACAGCTAGCCCTTGGATGGTAAAAAAAAACAAATACATTGGAAAAATTCTAACTTTATATAAGAATCCCAATAGCATCATCTTATTGATTTAGGAAGGTTAAGTGCTAAATATCTGCGCAAAAAAAAGACTAAAATCCAACCTTCTCACCTTATAAGTTCAGGTTGCAATTGAAGTGTCTCCGAATGCTGATAATGTAATAACTAAGACAGTTTGCTAACTTCCCATAGGGAGTCAAATTCCATATTACCTATTCATCAATTGTTTTCCCCATTCTTCCTATTTGTGATTTGTTTAGTTAAAGAATTTGGAATATCCAAAAAAAATTAGATATAGTAGATATTAGATATGATAACTATACTAGGAATCATCCAGAAAGTGATTCGAAATACGTTAGCCAAATGAACGGGAAAAAGCAGATCTAGGAGGCACCTGGGAATCAGAGGGGCAGAAAGCAAAACAGCGTTTCGTAAGGGCAGAGGAGTAACCCTTGCATGCGGCGGCAAACTGATCAGCAACGAGATCGAGGTCGGTAGAAGAGGGGCAGTGGCAGAGGCCTATGACGGCGAGAATTTTGCGACAGGACTGGAAGTCCTCCCAGGGGCTGGGCGGCGAGCCTCCAAGCATGAACTTGAAGCGGATGCAGCCGGTCTCCCATGGCTGATGGGTGAAGGGGCTCTTCTGGTGCTTCAAATAGAAGGAACTGATGGAGCAGAGGTCGATCTTGGTATGTTGGCCCAGCATAGCCACGTACGACCGCAGCCGCGAGTGGGGGATCGAGCCGCCCACAGGGAGCACCGCCACCCGAATCATGGATCCTGTCTCGATGCTCACGTCCGGCTCCATCACCTCGCATTGAGGAGTCGGCGGAGGTTGTGCTACGGAGGAGGAGGAAGAGGAGGAGCTGGAGGGAAATTAGATCCGAAATTAGAAGGTAAGGTATGTTACACAAGGAGCTGGTTGTGATGTATAGCCCTGTGTTATTTTGGGGATTAAATAGGAATAATTAATAATTAATCATTTAATTTATATATATTAGATGATTATGGTAATTGGGATTAACCCTAAAATAGTTTAGGGACTTATTTGGCTAGTTATTACTTATGTAAATAGCTAAATAACTATGTCCTTCGATATAGGACATTGACTTGATCAATTATTGTGGATTTTGGACGGGGGATTATTTTCACTATGAGCACCTACTTTGGAGACGTGCACCCTTTCTTGTTTTTTAGATATTCTTTTATTATGCATGGCTTATTTCTGAATTACAGTAGGATCATTATCTTATATCTGTTTTTGTATATCTCATCGCTTGATACTTAGCTCCTTGATCTTTGAGATACTCGGATTCATGTCAATATGGTCTCTAATTTTGTTACTCCTACTTTATAGAGTACGCGCGCGTGATCATTTGCATAGGAGTAGTGATAGGACACATTATACTTGACATTAGTATTAGGTCATGATTCATGACCTCATATATGTGCATGTTATATCGGTGATTGGGGGACTAGATGGTGGATGTTGCATGTGTTAGTGTTATACACCATCCCTGCATCGTTGCATAGCTGCCGACCCTTGATTTTCTTGTGGTTGAGATTGGTCGTCAGTCATATAGGACCTGCCCACACGGCCACTCACAGGTTAGTGGTTAGCGGAGTGTGGACAATTTTGATCTGTTTTACTCTGCTCAGCTACTCATGGTTTAGTGGATATCAGATCATGGTAGCAGGCAGAGATTTCTCCTCTTTTCGGTGTTACGAGGGGATAAGAGAGGAACTCCCCCATTTGTTTGAGGTAGGAGTGTGTACTCCAACAACATCTTGTCCACTTCGCAACTTCGAAGTAGTGGCAATAGAATGCGTACAGTTGTCATAGCCCTACCTACTTGACTATTACATATGATATGTTTCGATTGTAGGATCGATGCACGTGAGAAGGGGGTGAATCACGTGCGTTTTAAAAAAATTTGAGCGCTTTAAAAAGCGTGCACAGCGGAAACGAAAGAAACGATTATAAAACAAAAACAAACACACAAACACGAACGAGTTTTATTCGTTCGGAGCCTTCGGCGACTCCTACTCGAAGGCCCAGGTCCCTCGGACCTTTCCGTTGGGCAATCCACTAAAACTCTCTACCGGTAAACCCCGATAGAGAAGGCGAGTACAAAAGAATTGAAAGTGTGACAACCCCACACTTTCAAGTAATTAGATGCAATAAAATATATAAAAAAAATTAAGTTCTTCTTTTTACCGACGTTCGGAGTAGGTCGACTCTTTCGGGGCAGCAGGACGTCGTCGGCTCGAAGTGAAGCGTTTCTGGAGTAATGCGCGAGCGTAGAAGAGCTTTGAGGCGTTGGAAGAAGCGTTGTAAAGAAGCCTTGGTCGAGGGGCCTTTATATAGGGCCTGGGGGCGCCCGGGACGTCGGGGGCGCCCCCCACGTGGCCTTCGATCCGTCAAAGGCTCGGTCGCGTCTGATCCTTCTGGATCCGCTTTGACCGGGGCGCCCGGAGGACTCGGGGCGCCTGGATTGACCGGGTCAAGTTCTATCTTCTGGCTTCGACGACTTGTGGTTCGATGGCTGCACATGGGGGCGCCCGCAGATTGTACTGTCGAAGCGCACTTTTTGATTGTGTGTTTTGTGAACACCTTGGGGCGCCCGGGACACTCCGGGCGCCCTGATCAGCAGTTGCCTCACTCCTTTGAGGCACTCTGAGCTGCAGACTCACGTTCCTTCGGTTCTGCATCCAGGGTTAGTTCAAAACACAATAACATAATAAATTATTAGATTCATACAGCCTTAGCTGTCTTGGTTCTGACTTTGGTCTCCTAAATGGAGCCCTAGGTCGAACCGACGCCTACTGTTCCCTCGACGGGGAACGCGTCCTCACTGGTTCGCTCCTCCAGTGACTTACCTCACTTTCCCTTTGTGCAGCTTTACTTGACTTCTTGACCCACCAGGACTTCCTGCCAAGGCTCAACCACCCTGGTCTTCCTGCCAAGTCTCAACCAACTTGGTCTTCAGCCAGTTGTCAGGTCCCGCGGACCCAACTGGACTTCCTGCCAGGACTCAACCATCCTGGACTTCAGCCTGGTGTCTGGTCCTAAGTCTTTCAACCCTGCACACTTAGTAAAGAGGTTAAAAACCAACAACCCTAACTTTAACCACTTTGTCATACATCAAAACCCGAGTTTGACCGTTAGTGCAAACTGCACCAACAATCTCCCTCTTTTTGATGTATTAACAACTCAGGTTAAAGTTAGAAAAAAAACAGATATGAACTTGCATAAACATGCAACAATATAACACAAGCATAGGTATGAAAGTTGCAACGCACAGAAAGCAGAGGTAATAAATGTGAAATAAGCATGTTGTTTGTAATTTTCTAACCCTTTTTACCCTACTCTCCCCCTTTGTCATTCATCAAAAAGATATAAACATAACAAGTTTAAGGGAGTAGAAATATAGGCTAAGTGTTAGAAAAAACTGGTCTTAAATCTATTACCTTAGCTTTAAAAAAAATTTCTTTCAAAAAAGATTTTTTTTTTTTGGAAGTATAATATAATTTTAAAAATATTTTTAGGGATTTGTCAAAAATGACATTTTGGAAAAAGTATTTGACCTCTGCTCCCCCTGGACCAAGTAATGATTGTGGTCCCTTTTCATGTGTCTAACCCTAGTTACTGACTAACTATCTAGATGATAGTAGTGTTCACTGGGTTAGTCAAGTCAAGTAATAATGTCTAGCTTAGATTTTAGTGCAAGACTACTTGACTTGATCACTGTAATGTTGGTATTTTACGCCCAGACTTACTGTGATACACTGACTTAAGCATTCGGAAGTCCAGGCAGTGTCCTATGCATCTCACAACCGTTCTATGTTTTTGCAAACACAAACAAGTTAATCTTAATGTGTTTTGTGAGATGCGGCTACCTAAATCTATAGGTTCATGCAATTCTAGGGGTCAAGCTTAGGCTAAGTCTGCTAGTTTTGAAAATTAAATTTTGAAAGACAATAAAGTTCTTGAAAAACAAGTTTGAAAAATCCATGTTTTTAAACTCACAAGTTTAATTAGTTAAACCAAAAGTCAATTTAAGCTTATCAGGTCAGTCCTAGTCTATAACACACATTCCTATTAACCTTCTTAAGTTGCTAAATTCAGATTCAGGAAGTGGTTTGGTAAATATATCAGCTAGGTTAGACTTAGATTCAACATGGTTAAGTTCAATTTCTCCTTTATTTACATGATCTCTGACAAAATGGTGTTTGATTTCTATATGTTTGGTCCTAGAGTGGTGGATTGGGTTTTTGGTTAAATTGATTGAACTTAGGTTGTCTATAAAAATTTTGACTTGTTTAAAATCTAAGTGAAGGTCCTTTAGGGTATGCATCATCCAGAGTAGTTGGGCTACACACTCACCCATAGCTATGTACTCAGCTTCAGTGGTGGAAAGGGCAACACAATGTTGTTTTCTACTAAACCAACTAACTAGTGAGGGTCCTAGAAGTTGGCATCCACCACTGGTACTTTTTCTGTCTAATTTACAGCCAGCATAGTCTGAGTCAGAATATCTAATAAGCTTAAACTGGGCTATTCTAGGGTACCAAATTCCTAATCTTTCTGTTCCTTTAAGGTATCTAAATATTCTTTTAACTAGGGTTAGATGTGACTCTTTAGCACATGTTTGATACCTAGCACACATACTAACTGCAAAAAGAATATCAGGTCGACTTGCAGTTAAGTAAAGTAGGCATCCTATAGCACTTCTATAGTACTTAAGGTCAACAGGTTTGCCTTTTGGGGTCACTATCTATAGTTTGATTGGTAGCCCATTGGTGTCTTAGTCTCCTTTTGTATTATCCATTCCAATTTTCTAAGTAGTTCTTTTGTGTATTTTTGTTGATAGACAAAGGTACCCTCACTGGTCTGTTTATTTGTAGCCCTAAAAAGAAAGTTAATTGACCTACTAAACTCATTTCAAATTCAGTTTCCATTATCGTTGTGAAATCTTGTAAAAGTCTGAGTTAGTTGAGCCAAATACTATATCATCTACTATACTTGGGCTATAAAAATATCATTTTTAGGGTTTTAACAAATAGTGTTGGGTCAATTTTGCCTTGGTTAAACCTTTTGAAACTAAGTAGTTAGACAGTCTTTCATACCAGGCCCTAGGGGCTTGCTTAAGTCCATATAAGGCTTTCTAAGTTTAAAGACATAGTCAGGATATTCTAGGCTTTCAAAACCTGGGGGTTGACCTACATAGATTTCTTCCTTAATCAGGCCATTTAGGAAGGCTGACTTAACATCCATTTGATAGAGCTTAAATCCCTTATGGGTTGCATAGCTTAAGAGCATTCTAATGGATTCAAGTCTAGCTACAGGGGCATAGGTTTCATCATAATCAAGACCTTCTACTTGGCTAAAACCCCTTAGCTACTAGCCTAGCCTATTTCTACTGTTTCACCTTGTTCATTAAGTTTATTTCGAAAACCCATTTGGTTTCAATAAACTTTTTGTTTTTAGGTAAGGGTACTAAGTCCCAGACTTGACTACGTTCAAATTGGGCTAACTCTTCCTGCATGGCTATGATCCAATCAGGGTCAAGTAAGGACTCTTCTATAGACTTGGGTTCAATTTTTGAAATCAAGGCAATTGACTAAGGTTCCTAAAAGCTGATCTAGTCTGAACCCTTAGTTCTGGATCACCTAAGATTTGATTAGTTGGGTGGGCTGAGCTAACTCGAACAGTTCTGGGTTGGTTAGGTTCAGTTTCAGGTGTGGGTTCAGTTAGATCATCGTTTTGGTCCTCAATTGGCCTTTCATCAGGGTTAGTACTGGATCTAACAAAGTCAATTGGTTGGTAGGTGGTTTGATCAGAGTTATTTGGGTCAGATTTTTCATCAAATTTTACATTTGTAGTTTCTTCAATTTTTAGGGTAATTTTGTTATAAACT
>JAGFNQ010003392.1:36656-54886 GCA_024364735.1 Boesenbergia rotunda | reverse complement strand
GGAAAAACGATCTAACCTTGAGGTCAAGAGTTGAGCCGCCTATTTGCCCCGTGAAACTATTGCCTCGGAATGAAGCGCACAACCCTAACCCCGAAGCCCGGTAGGTAAAGCCCGCAGCCGCCATTCCTCCCTCCCCGCCCCTTTATCAGGAGGTAGAGAGAAAGAGAGAGGCTTAGAAGCAGTTTAGCAGACGGAAGTGGAGATTCCCGGAGGCCGAGTTCCGTCCCTTCTCAGTCCTCCACCGTTATTTTTTAATGGTGGGTCGCGGGAAAGCGGAAAGAGTGTGCCACAGTTTGACGGCTCGTTATCCTGCTCCATCGGGACACCAGCGATGGCTGTCGCGCACAACACCCTCGCTCCCTCGCTCATTTCCCACTTTACCTTTTTCCTAAACATTCTCAGAAGTTTAAAATTATGAAAAAAGCCCTCTAAACCATCATCTCCTTTTACGCAACAGAAGATGACGGCGATTTTAAAATTTTAGGATGGCTAAATTCAAATTTTCCCATGCGATATTGACCGCGCAATGTCTACCACTCCCATTATAATGCCCCTAATGATGACGATAATTTTTATTTTCAATTTAAAAAATGGTGAAATTTTGAAATCATTAATTATAACCCAAAAAAATCACTTTTTATTTATTTTAAAAACAAGAACAACAAAACCAAAAAGAAAAAAGAAATTGCTTACCAAGATCCTACATGGTGCATATTGTTTTCAAAGTAACCAAGGTAAAGCTCCATTATATCTTGCTGCTGCTGTTGTTGTTGATCCTTGCAAAGGTTCATGGCTGAATCATTCATTTCACAGGTCCATCCTTCATGCTTCTCTCTCTCTCTCTCACTCTCTTTCTCTTTGTGGCTCTGTATTCACAAGGAGATTAATTAGATGAGTGTACTTGTAAAATATATTTATGATAAATTACTCTTGAGGAAGGAATGAGTACTCATACCTCTCTTTCTTCGTCAAGGAATTCGAAGCCTAATAATCTTTAGATCGATGGAGAGAATAATTAAAAGTAGCACTCAAGCTCAAAGTTCGGAAGGAAGGAAGGAAGGTGCATGTTAAATGGAGTGCAACCAAGAGATAAGCTTCATGGTGGGCATACCTTTTAAGTAGCTGCCATCCACTAATTAACCTTTATGGATATTAAGCATTAAAATTGCCTCTAAAAGAGCATGATGCATTAATCATGCTCCTGATGGGGCTATAAAAGTAGAATCAACTTGACTGGTGCTTTATATGATAATCCTAGATTAGCATTCTTTTTTTTTATCTAAGTAAATTTAGCAAGTTAAATGACAAAGATATATTTTAATTCGGGACTAAGGAATCAAAGGCGCAATAGAATGAGTTGTGAGGGCATGCATTGTTTTCATGGACTTTTAATTGATCAGTGTGATCATGAAATAAAACTTGATGATCTTCAAACTGAAAATTAATATATCAAACATTAATTGTTGCATTTCAATAAAAGTAGAGTTCGATTATTTGTGGCCCTCCTGTGAAAGTTTACACGTAGGTGATGCCTAAAGTACTTAAGCTCTAAGGATTCTACCTCCTTTCTTCTTTAAAATTTTGTCTTCATCAGCTTTAGCTTTTCACTGGAGGTGCCATGCATCTAACCCTACGGCAAATACAAACGTTGCGTACTAGATTTCAAGTGTAATTATTTCAATGATTAAGCGTTCATTCCATGCACTGAATTAATTATAAAAGGAACAACAAAGAAAACAAGTTAATTTCAAGCTAGCTAGCTAGGCAAATCTTTGTGGCATCAACTAAAAGGATCAGTGTCTCTTGGAGATCTGAAACGCAATTACTACTGCAGTTAAATATTGATGCTCTTATCAACTGATCTGTTCTGCATGAAAGAAAATTGGATTTATGAGATTAAATATTTTGGTTATAGGAGCATATGGAGGCAAAGTGCAAAGCTACCTGGAAAAGGATAGTAAAGCGAGTGCAAGGATAATATATATAAGAAATGAGTGATGAGGAAGATTCTTGCAATTGCATGGATTATCAATGGGAAATACTTTGTGCGTTCTTATACTTAATTATTTTCATCTGTAGAGGTGCAGCTTAAACACCATGCATGCATCGATCACTGATCAGTCAAAGATCCATTACAATAGGATCAAGAGGATTTATTCCCAATGGGCAAGAATCGATTCTCGGTGAAGTCGGAAAAAAATACACTCAAAATGGTAGCCATATCGATTTCCTTATTTACTTTTTTATAAATGATTATGGGATCGACCGCACCCGGCGGGTCAGACCTTTTGCATGAACAGATGTTATTCCCTGTAGCTGCTTGGCCAAAAGAAATTATCAACGATTATCAAATCCAGAAAGCATAGCAAAAGTAAGAAAACCCTCATGGACAAATCCTAACTTAAGATGATCTCATCAAAGATCATTGTCGGAGGGTCCTTACGATATAATAGTATTCTAGGCTAGCTAGGCCTTCCAATAAAGTTTGTCCATGCCATAAAATTTTACACTGTTCCTCTCAATTAAGTAACCTTAGATTTGTCTCCATGACTATGCACAGGAGAATAGAATACGAAGCTCCTAGTTAAGGGGCCAACCTTTTGAGCTGGTCGGCACATCATCATCTTTAGATTGATCTTTCAAGCTAAATCTTTTTTGAAACTCCCTAAACATCTTACTCTGAACTTCTTAATTAATTAAGCTCCTTACTTCGCATGGTTATTGATTGTAAGTAGATGTGATCCACGGTTTCCACGATCATCATCTCTGCAATTAATGGCTAGCTTGTAATAATCAAACAATTAACAGACGTTAATTAATGAAGGTGACCATAATTAATGTCATGATTTAATGTAAACTAAAATAGTAGAATATATTTTCAAAGATTACGAACACAATTCGACAGTAACTTTCAATTTCAATTTTCACACCTATAAATATCAAGATATGGTGATATTTAAAAGGCAAATCTCGTTTTGGTTTTTTTTTTCCATACTCTTTACACTTCCACAAATTAAATAAAGACTAGAATCAAAGGGTTTTAGTCGACAATTGTGGCGCCCCCTAACATTTGCTCCCTTGATCAAACTACACCTCCACCTCCACTTCCAGCTCGAGGACTAATTTTCGCACCATTATTAATTTACCTGGCCAGATTTTGGCCAGCTAACATGAATTTTTTAAAATAGAAAAAAATAATTTAATATAAAAATAAATAAGAAAATATTTTATTTCAAAGAGAATGAAAAATAAAAAAATAATTAAATTTAGACACCTTTAATGGTTCTAAAAATTATTGGATCCCCTTTGTCACACATCAAAATGACTCCAACAATATCCCAATTATTAGATCCATTAACCTCTAATGACTATAGACGTTGTGTATTAACCCCTATAAGATTATACACACGTTTAATATCATTAGGACACTTTTTGACCTAACTGAAAATAGTTTTTACTTGTATCAGTCGACTGAGACAGTTACCAGTCGACTGCTCCCTATCGATTATCGAAACGGAATCTCACAGTAACATCAGTCGACTGTTTCCTTCATCAATCGACTGATCTAGTCGAAAAACCTATACAGTAGCTAGTCTCTCTCTAGACAACACTGTTACCAGTCGACTAACACCCTGATTTCAGCCTTTTCAGTATTCTGAACCCAATTTCAGAAATGCCCTGATAATTTCACAATTCTTCAAACAATTTCAAATTTTATGGAGAGGTCTGTGATACCCGTGTCTACTTGAAAAAAAATACATTCAAAAATATATCTATCACCAATCCTAAGATTGACATAAAACCCAAAACTATATAAATAGTTCAATGGAACCTAATCTAAAGTCCTAGTTTTAGACTCCTCTTGATGTATCTGCTCATACCAAACCACAATGCATCCCTAGCATTGGTTTATATGGCATCTATACATCAAAAACTAATTTTCATGCAATATGACCACAATGCTATATTTTCATGCATGTCACTCAATTTCAATGTGCAAATCCCTAGGATTGAGATTCAAATTCGTCTACAAATCCTTTGGCACACTTCATGGTCAATCTAGACTTCCGGAAGAAATCCTCCTGAGATCCATTGATCATGAGTCCCAACTTGGCTCCTAGAGCTCCCCCTTGAGCTCTTAGCCTTAGCCACCTCCCTAGGTGACTCTTCTATAATCACAAGGTTACACCGGTGTACCTCCGGTGACTTTTGGCCTTCAAACCTAAACCTTTTAACCTTGGTTAAGTTCTTCTTCTTCCCTTTAAGTGGCTTTCCCTTGTCATTCTTGAGCTTTCCCTTGCTATAGTCATATGACACCCTTGCATACGACTTCTCCATAGCATTGGAGAACTTAGATCGGTATCCTAGACTCGATCTATCATTGTTGGGTTTTTGACTACCCAACATCATACCAAAACCTTTATCAATAGTGAATATATCTAGGGTTTTCTTTAATTCATCAAGCTTTGCCCTCAAAACTTGATTTTCACTTTTTAGGTTCTTAAACCTAGAATCAACATGTCCGCCTTGGACATTCCTAGACCTACCCATTTGTCTAGGCATATGTCTCCCTTTCTTGAGATTAATGTCTTGGTCCTTGAGTCTAAAATTTCTAGGTTTATCATGATGCATGAATTGTCTAGGGTTTTGATATGCAACATTAATCTTATTTTTATCATGATATCTAAAACTAAAATTATGCATGGGCAAATAATTTTCATTATTTCTAACATGCATAGAGGAGTTTAAATTTGAATTACATTTCAAATTAAAGTTAGGGATTATCTCCCTTACCCTTGTAGCTCCCCCTTGATGTGAGCTCCTCCTTTTCTTCTTCTTCTCCCACTTCCTCAAATACTCCAACTTCTTGAATTCTCCTTTCCTTGAGGATTTGGTATGGTAATGTCCTAGCTCATCACACGTGAAGCACCTTACATGCCTCTTCTCCTTCTTTTCCCTACAACCATGTTAAATTTTAAAGAAATTGACTTGGGTTTAGGGTTTACATCTTATTTCATACCCAATGGACACTTGCCTTTGTAGTGTCCCTTCTCATTGCACCCAAAGCAAATAATGTGGTCTTTGGAATTTGTTTTGATGGAGATGGAGGCTTCTTCTTGTTCCGGTATTGAGGATGGTCTCTCCTCCCCCTCAATCCTTGAAGTGGAGACTTCTTCTTCACCCTTTGATGAAGTAGATGGTTCTTCTTCATCTTGTGCCACTTTACTTGAGGAGGTCGATAATTCTTCATCTTCTTTCTTCTCTCCCTCGGATGTTGAGCTCACCTTCTCATCCGACTGGTCCTTCTCCTCTTCTTGGATCATTAAGCTCATTTCCTTGGACTCCTTCACTAATTGAGCTTGTGTAGGGTTTTCATGAAGCGCCAACATCTCGCTCCATAGTTCATGCGCATTTTTATATTCACCTACACGGCTAATCACATCGTTAGGCAAAGCATTAAGTAAAATTAAAATTACCTTATCATTTGCCTTCGATTGTGTTTGTTGCTCCTTAGTCCAATAGCATGGTTGGAGCTTCTTCCCGTGCTTATCTTTCGAGGCTTCAAATGGTTCTCCAATGGTGATTATTAGATCTCAATCGATGTTAAACCACGTCTTTGTTCGCAACCTCCAACAATCGAAACTCTCGCGATCGTAGGGGTGGCAGAACGTTGATATCATCCCCTAAGCATTCTTCAAACATCATTTCCTCTAGCCTCTTGCTCTCCCGGCGGTTAGTCCGTAGACGAGCGACCCCGACTCTGATACCACTTATTGGGATCGATGGACTAACTAGAGGGGGTGAATAGATGGTTACCCATGTTTTGCGTCAGTTCTTCCTACAACGTTAGGGTACGCAAGCGA
The DNA here is from genome assembly GCA_024364735.1 of Boesenbergia rotunda. Taxonomy (NCBI): domain Eukaryota; kingdom Viridiplantae; phylum Streptophyta; class Magnoliopsida; order Zingiberales; family Zingiberaceae; genus Boesenbergia; species Boesenbergia rotunda. The sequence continues at coordinate 49,022 of JAGFNQ010003392.1, read as the reverse complement.
AATACAAATAAAAAAAATAAACAAACACTAACACAAATCGTTTACGTGGTTCGGAGATAAAGCTCCTACTCCACGATAATCCGTGAGGTAGATGATCCCGATCCATCATTAGATGAATCCCCAGAAAGCCTCCGGCTAGCTCATGTAGCTTCTTGCGGGTGAAGAAACCTCGCCACAACCCGCAACACACATCTGAGCACTTAGACTACTAATTAGCCTTTAACCAAAGCCAATTTCGCCAACCCTAGATAGCTAAATCGAGCTCTCTTAAATAGAGCTCATGGTTGAACTAGTCGTTACCAGTCGACTGATGCCAATACCAGTCGACTGGTGCCAATACCAGTTGACTGGTTCCAACCGAATTCGAACGTTGAATCACAACGTTCGAATTCCCAGCCGACACTAGTCGACTACACGGAAGATCAGTCAACTGATCTTTCTGTGCCAACTACCAGTTGACTAATCCAAGCATTAGTTGACTGCCCAAACCCTAAACCTAGGGTTTACCTTCCCGAGTACAATTCACTCAGCACTCGGACCCTCACGACTCAGTAGACTCTTCGCCTAACAGCCTCGACCTGTTGCCTTCAAGCCTTCTTCGACTTTGACTCTCGTCCCACGAATGCATACGAGCCCACAGCTCATCCTCATGCCATCCTTCGCGTATGCCTCAATGTGTGTTTCTCTCGGTTCATCATTCCTGCATTGTCCACGGTCTCTCGGATGCATACAAGCCCACGGCTTGTCTCCTCATGTCATCCTTCACCGGATCCAAAATTGTACAACTAAGCCTATGTGTATCCCGCAAACTTGCACACTCACATACACATATCAAACACAAAGGTGAACCTAACTTAAACCTTTGCCCAAACATCAAAACACATGGTCACTCCGAACCATAGATTGCTCCAACACTCGGATGTTGAGCTCCTCTCTTCATCCAATTGGTTCTTCTTTTCTTCTTGGACCATCATGCCTATCTCCTTGGACTCTTCTTCTTATGTAGGCTTTTGATGAAGAGCGATCACTTTGCTCCATAGCTCATGAGCATTTGTATATTTACCTACGCCACTAACAACATCATTAGGCAAAACATTAAGTAAAATTGAGATTACCTTCTCGTTTACCTTTGATTGTGTTTGTTGCTCCTTAGTCCAATATCTAGTTCGAAGCTTCTTCCCGTGTTTGTCTCTTTAGGTTTTGAATAGTTTTTCAATTGCGATCATTAGATCCCAATTCATGTTGAACTACGTCTTTGTCCGCAACCTCCAATAATCGAAACTCTCGCAGTCATAGGGAGGTAGAACATTGATGTCAGCCCCTAAGTGCTCTTCAAGCGTCATTTCCTCTAGCCTTTTGCTCTCTCGGCGGTTAGTCTGTAGACGAGTAACCTCACTCTGATACCACTTGTTGGAGATCGATAGATCGGCTAGAAGGGGGTGAATAGCTCGTTGCCTCCAATGCGTCAGTTTTCTTCCTACACATTGTTAGAGCGCAAGCAAAATAACAAATAACTAAACTAACAACTAAGAAGACACAAACTAATTTAACGTGGTTCGGAGATAAAACTCCTACTCCACGACAGCCCATGTGGTGGACGATCCCTGATCCGTCGGTAGATGAATCCCCGAAAAGCCTCCGACTAGCTCGTGTAGCTCCTTGTGAGTGGAGATACCTCACCACAACCCACAACACACACCTGAGCACTTAGACTACTAATTGACCTTTAACCAAAGTCAATTTCGTCAACCCAAGCCAGCCAAACCGAGCTCCTTTAAATAGAGCTCGTAGCTGAACTAGCCATTACCAGTCGACTGGTGCCAACATCGGTCGACTGATTCCAACCGAATCCGAATGTTATAGCCCAACGTTCGAATTCTCAAGCAACACCAGTCGACTGCATAGAAGATCAATCAACTGATCTTTCTGTGCCAACTACCAGTCGACTAATCCAAGCATCAGTCGACTGTCCAAACCCTAAACTTAGGGTTTCCCTTTCCGAGAATAATTTTGTCACACTTGGACCCTCACGACTCAGCTTTAACTTGTTGCCTTCAAGCCTTCTTCGACTTTGGATCTCGTCCCTCAGATGCATACAAGCCCGCGACTCATCCTCATGTCTGTTGAGGCAATCTGTGATCCGGAGTGATCATGTGTTTTGATGTTTGGGCAAAGAGTTTAAGTTAGGCTTTCTCTTGTGTACTAATATGTGTATGTGAGTGTGCAGATTGTACAGGTTTACACATATTGACTTAGCTGGACGGCTTCGGTTTGGTGAAGGGTTGCATGGAGACAAGCTAGAGGTTTGTGTGCACCCGAGGGACCTGATATAGCAGGGATGATGAGCCGAGGGGCGCGGACTTCAAGGCGTACGTGAAGGATGGCATGGAGACAAGCTGGAGGCCTGTGTGCATCTGAGGGACGAGGGCCGAAGATGAAGAGGGCACGAAGGCAATAGCCAAGGCTGCTGGTGAAGAGTCAGCTAAGTCAAGGGACAAGAGCCGAGGGAAGATGACTCCAAGGGCAAGCTGAGAAGTGGACTTCAAAGGGGCACACGTGAAGGGTGGCATGGAGGCAGGTCGAGGACTTGCGTGCGCATCCGAGGGACGATAGCCGGTGGAAGAGGACTTCGAGGAGCAAGCCAAGGGAGAATGCTTGAAGGCACATGTCGACGAGGGTCAAGAGAGTGAAGAAGAGTGTTTGTAGAGGCTGGGCAGTCGACTGGTGTTATAACAGTCGACTGCCAGCGCAAACAGAAACTCACAGTAGGTTCTGGACCCTGGGCCAGTCGACTGCCATTTTGGCAGTCGACTGGTAGGTAGTTGGTAAGCTGGCAAATTCGAACGTTGGGGGTGTCAACGGTCGAATTTGGCTGGCACCAGTCGACTGCCCTGGGTAGCGAGAAATCAGCCCCGAGTCTTATTTAAAGAGGACTTCGTGGTGGCTGAGTTTCTTGACGAAACAAGCTTGGTTAAAGCTTGTTAGTAGTCTCTAGAGTCCTGATCGTGTCAAGGTACTGTGGCGAGGTTTCTCTACCCACAATGAGTGACGAGGACTAGCCGGAGGTTATCCGGGGGTTGATCCACCGAAGGATTCTTGGATTAGTCACCCGACCGGGGTGGATACCAAGTAAATAGAAAGTGCATTCACCCCCCTTCTAGCATACGGAATCGATCCTAACAATTGGTATCAGAGCAATGTTTGCTCTTGATCGGACTAACCGCCGAGGGAGCATACGCTAGAGGAAGAGAACGATGGAAGACAAACTTGGAGACGACATCTACATCCCACCGCCCTATGATCATGAAGAATTCGACTATTGGCGGGCAAGGATAGAGACTTGGCTTAGCATGGATTGGTCATGTAGGATAGCAATAGAAGAGCCCTTCGAAGTTCCAAAGGACAAGCACGGGAAGAAGCTTCGTCCTAGATATTGGACTCAAGAGCAACAAGATCAAGCAAGGGCAAATAAGAAGGTAATTGAGATATTAGTCAATATTTTGCCTACTAATGTGTTAAATGGTGTAGGAGAATATCAAAATGCATGTGAATTGTGGAGCAAATTGAAAGAAGTTCATAAGACCCCTACACAAGCTCAACTAGTAGAGGAGCCCGAAGAAACAAGTGCAAAAATTCAAGAAGACCAAGAAGAGGAAGAAGAGAGTGAGAGATTTTCAACCTCCTCAAGAGAAGAAGAGGAAGAGGTCTCCACCTCAAGGATTGAGGGGGAGGAGAGATCCTCAACCGTACCGGATCAAGAGGAGGCATCCACATCATCAAAGGTTGAAAGAGAAGCTCCAACCTCCACCAAAGCAAGGGCCAAGGACCATATCACATGCTTTGGGTGCAATGAAAAGGGACACTACAAGAACAAGTTCCCGAAAGGTAAAAAGGAGGTAAATCCTACACTTAGTTCAATCCCGTTTAAATCTAACATGAAGTGTAGGATTGAGAAAGCCCGAGAGGAGAAGAAAAGAATTAGATGCTTCACGTGTGGTGAGCTAGGGCACTACCACACCAAGTTCCCAAAGAGAGGAGAACTCAAGAAGATGGAGCACTTGAGGAGATGGGAGAAAGAGCAAAGAAAGAAAAAAAGAAGCCCATATTATGGAGGGACTAGAAGGGTAAGGGAGGTAATCCCTAATCTTAAATCTAAATGCAATTCAAATTCAAGTTCCTTTATGCATGCTAAAACTAGTGAAAATTGCTCATCCATGCATGCTACGATAAATGAAAATTACTTAATGGTGCATAATTTTGGTTTCAAATATCATGATAGGAATAGGGTTAATAAGGTAGATCAAAACCCTAGAAAGGTCATACATCATGAACAATCAAAGACCTTTAAACCTAAGGACCATGGCACTAATCCCAAGAAGGGGAGGAATGTGCCTAGAAAGGAGGATAGATCTAGGAATGTCCAAAATGGGCATGTGGATTCTAGGTTTAGGAACCTAGAAAAGGAAAATCAAGCTTTAAGGGAAAAGCTTGAGAGGTTAGAGAAAATCCTAGAGAGATTCACTATTGGATCTAAGGGTTTGGATATGGTGTTGGGTGGTCTAAAACCCAACAATGATAGATTGGGTCTAGGATACCGTTCTAGGGTCTCCCATGCCAAGGAAAAGAGATATGCTAGGGTAACATATGATTATGGCAAGAAGGGGGAGTTCAAGAATGGCAAGGGAATGCCATCAAAAGGAAAGGAAAAGGTCTTAACTAAAGACAAGGAGTCCAAGGTTAAGAGGGTTGAGTTCGTAGGCCAAGAGTCATCGGAGGTTCACCGGTGTGGTTTAGCATTTGTTGAGTCACCTAAGGAGGTGGCTAAGGCTAAGAGCTCAAGGGAGAGCTCTAGAAGCCTTTGGGATATATGGTGAATGGACCTTAGGAGGGGGTGCTCCTAGTGGTCTAGATGGACCATGGAGTGTGCCAAAAGAATTGGAGACGGACTTGAGTCTCAATTCTTGGGTTTTGGCACGATGTTTCTGAGTTTCAAGCATGAAAATATGACATTGGGGTCATATTGCATGAAAATTAGTTTTTGATGTGTAATTGTCATGTAAATCAATGTTAGGGACGCATTGTGGGTTGGTATTGGCAGTAACATCAAGAGGAAGCCAAAACTGGGACTTTAGGTTAAGGTTTGATTGAAGTTTTTAGCTAGTTTTGGGTTTTGTGTCAAACTTGGGAATGATGATAGATACATTTTGGAATGTATTTTTCCCAAGTAGGTATGAGTACCACAAACGTCTCCACAAAATTTGGAAATTTTTTGAGATTTGTGAAATTTTTGGCGCATTTCTGAATTTCATCAGAAAAGCTGAAATTTCAGACTTTCAGAGTATCAGTCGACTGCTCTTTTGGCAGTCGACTGGTCAGGGATGGTTTAGGGTTTCAATCCTTGTTTGGTGTCCAAATGATGTAAAACAAGTGTATGGGGGGTTAGTACACGTTGTTTATGATCATTAGGGATTAAAAGAACCAATAATTGGGATATTGTTGGTGTCTTTTTGATGTTAGGCAAAGGGGGAGAAGTGTTGGGTTTAAGTTGGGAAACCAAACAATGTCATCCTTTGCGTATGCCACGAAGTGCACTTCTCTCGGCTCATCATTCATGCATTGTCCATGGTCTCTCAGATGCATACAAGTCCATGGCTCGTCTCCTCATGAAATCCTTCATCGGACCCCGAAGCCGTCCAACTAAGTCTATGTGTATCCTATAAACCTGCACACTCAAATACACATATCAAATATAAGGGTAAACATAACTCAAATCCTTTGCTCAAACATCAAAACACATGGTCCTGTAGGATCGATGCACGTGAGAGGGGGGGGTGAATCACGTGCGTTTTAAAAAATTAGAGCGCTTTAAAAAGCGTGCACAGCGGAAACGAAAGAAACGAAAAACGAACACACAAACACGAACGAGTTTTACTTCGTTCGGAGCCTTCGGCGACTCCTACTCGAAGGCCCAGGTCCCTCGGACCTTTCCGTTGGGCAATCCACTAAAACTCTCTACCGGTAAACCCCGATAGAGTAGGCGAGTACACAAGAATTGAAAGTGTGACAACCCCACACTTTCAAGTAATTAAATGCAATAAAATATATATTAAAAAATTAAGTTCTTCTTTTTACCGACGTCCGGAGTAGGTCGACTCTTTCGGGGCAGCAGGACGTCGTAGGCTCGAAGTGAAGCGTATCCGGAGCAAGGCGTGAGCGTAGAAGAACTTTGAGGCGTTAGAAGAAGTGTTGTCCGAAGCATGGGGTCGAGGGCCCTTTATATAGGGCCTGGGGGCGCCCGGGACGTCCGGGGCGCCCCCCACGTGGCCTCTGATCTGCAGGGCTCTCGGTCGCGTCTGATCCTCTGGATCCGCTTTGACCGGGGCGCCCGCATTGACCGGGTCAAAGTTCTATCTCCTTGACTTCGCAGTGTTTAGGTTCGAGGTGTGCGCATGGGGGCGCCTGCAGCGCAGGGGGCGCCCGGGAGCAACGGGGGCGCCCGGAAGCACAGGGGCGCCCGCAGCTTGTACTGTCGAGGCGCACTTTGTGATTGTGTGTTTGGTGTTCACCTTGGGGGCGCCCGGGACACTCCGGGCGCCCTGGTCAGCAGTTGCCTCACTCCTTTGAGGCACTCTGAGCTGCAGACTCACGTTCCTTTGGTCCTGCATCCAGGGTTAGTCCAAAACACAATAACAAAATAAATTATTAGATTTATACAGCCTTAGCTGTCTTGGTTCTGACTTTGGTCTCCAAAATGGAGCCCTAGGTCGAACCGACGCCTGCTGTTCCCTCGTCGGGGAATGCGTCCTCACTGGTTCGCTCCTCCAGTGACTTACCTCACTTACCCTTTGTGCAGCTTTACTTGACTTCTTGACCCACCAGGACTTCCTGCCAAGGCTCAACCACCCTGGTCTTCCTGCCAAGTCTCAACCAACTTGGTCTTCAACCAGTTGTCAGGTCCCGCGGACCCAACTGGACTTCCCGCCAGGACTCAACCATCCTGGACTTCAGCCTGGTGTCTGGTCCTAAGTCTTTCAACCCTGCACACTTAGTAAAGAGGTTAAAAACCAACAACCCTAACTTTAACCACTTTGTCATACATCAAAACCCGAGTTTGACCGTTAGTGCAAACTGCACCAACAGGTCCTACGGACCATAGATTGCTTCAACACTATTAACTTAGTTGCATATAGTAATGCCAATTGGGCTGGTTGTTCTGATACTCGAGTAACTTCCATTACTGGCTGCTGCATATTCATGGACAACTCTCTTGTCTCTTGGAAAAGCAAGAAGCAAGATCACGTGTTGAAATTCTGCACTGAGTCTAAATATCATGCTATGTGCTCTGCATGTTCTGAGATAGTTTGGCTTCGAGGACTGTTTGGTGAGCTTGGGTTTCGTCAAATGGAACATACTCTGCTTCACGCGGATAATACTAGTGCTATCCAAATTATAACTAACCTAGTGTTTCATGAGCACAACAAGCACATAGAATTGGATTGTCACTCTATTTGTGAAGTATATGATGTTCATTTCATTTCTCCGCTTCACATCGCCACTAATCAACAAGCTGTTAATATATTTACTAAGTCTCTCCAATGACAACGACATCATTTTCTGGTTACCAAATTGATCTTTCTGATAATTGAGCATCAATTTGAGGGGGGATATCAATGACAGAGGTTGTGAGCTGTAAATTGATAAGATTATGATAGAAATTATGATTGAGATTTCAAGATCTAAGTCATCATAATTTGTGCATTAGTTGTATATATTCTTACCTAAAGAAGATTAGCAGTAATTGGTGTAATATTAGTTGTATATATTATTACATAAAGTAGACTAGCAATAATTAATGTAATTGCTATAAATATTTTCTTATCTAAAATAAGTTATACAACAATTCTTATTTAAAAATAAGATCGTCAAAGAAAGAGACATTCAACTATTTTCTAAATTGTGTTACGATGTAACTACTATGACGCTCAAGTTAGCACAAAAAAATAGAGTTTAGTGACAATGAAAAGGAAAGATGCAGAAATCTAAAAATGCATACCTGCACTACGAAAAAAGGACCCCTATTTATAACACCTTTAATAATCTCCCCATTAATGAGGTATTGTGTCAAATAAATGTACTTGTCTAATTGTTGTATTTCAGAGATATAGAGCGGTATTGTCAACCACAGGTATATAATGATAATCATATCTATATAGTGTACCTATGTCCAGATACCACGACACGTACTTCTGACACCCTTATTATGAACCTTGTCCCTCATATGAGCTTGGAGACCAACAAGCCAATCAGGCTTCACAAGATGACCTTTTGGGGCGATCGGTAAAAGACTTTGAATTTAATTGTTTGTCGTAAAAGACTTTGAAGTTAACTTACTATATTCTCTTCTCAACTTCAAATTATAAATATCTGCCTAGCTATTTAAGAAATAATTCTTCATTATTAAATAAAATTCTCTTTAAAAAAAACTTGAAGGATAACTATTATTATTTTTTTGTCTTCTCCTTGAATCTCCATTCTCGTCAACTAGCAAAATAATCGCTATCATGTCCGACGTCAGTTGACATCAGAACTGGCAGATTTTGATTGAGGAAATCAAGTGTCAGATCCAATAGAAGGTCGTCGTGGTCATGACTGTGATTGTGTTAGGCAGGTTTAGATTGAGAAAGTCGAGCATCAAATTCAATGGAAGGTCATGGTGATCATAATCATGGTCGTGTCAGACAGATTTCAACTGAAGAAACCTCAGACCGAAATTGTAACATCCAAGACAAGATTAGGGATTTACAAAGGCAAGTTACATATTTAACCTATCGTTTAGCGGTTGCGACGCGAAATCTTAAAGATCATGAGATACATGATCGAAAGGATCAATATGAAGACCTCGGATATCAAGTTGATCTACCCGAAATTTTTGATAAGTCACATATAATTATTGATTAAATCAACAAAATAAAACGGACCTTTGATTATAAATAAGTTCCAGATCGAATGGAGATATCGAATGGAGATGAAACCATCTCTTATTAAATAATCTAAAACTATCTCCTAAGAGCATTTGTAATTTGGTGGGAGGGGGGATATAGAATGGGGATTATAATTTTTTTTATAAATCGGTTCTAAAATTTTGAAATTAAGTTTAAACTCTCTCTTACTATAAATTACTTGATGTTTATTGATAGTGGGGTAAAAGAACTGAGATTTATGATAGTGGAGAAATATTATTAAAAGAAATGAGATTTTCAACTTTTAATATAACAGTAATATGGTGGAGTATATATAGATGTAAAAGACTTACAATTACATAGGTCCTAAATTTAAACTTAAATATTTTGATTTATCAAACCGTTTTAATCGAAGTAATTAATTGACTTAAAACTAAATTAAATATCTATTTTATAAAACCTACTAGTTTAAATATAATATTAGGAGGCGCTTGGTAAGCGGGTTTAGAAGTCGGGAATAAGAATTAAATCTATTTCATTCATATTTATGATGCTTGGTATACGAGAATCAGAATCAAAATATGAATATGATATTCTTGATTTTATAACACAACCCCTACTAAATCTATTTCATTCGTATTTATGATGCTTGGTATACGAGAATCAGAATTAAAATATGGATATATTTTATAATCTAACTCCTACTAAATTATCACTAAATCTATAAATTCCTCGATCAAAATCTATTATTATTCTTATTACTGAATATATATCAAACGTCCTCTTAATTTTTATGATTTATACGTGATGAAATGAAATACTTGGATAAGAATCATAAGATTCATCCACAATATTGGAAGATAGGCTAGGCTTTTCCCCGACGGCCCAACTAGAGAATCCGCCTTCGTAATGGTAAAAGAACTAAACCCAGTGAAATTATCGAAAAAAATAATAATTTAATCAATCATGTCATGAACCCGACGTGAATCGAACACGCAACCTTCTCATCTGGAGTCAGACGCGCTACCATTGCGCCACGGATCCGTTGACATTTTTTATGGGGAAATCGTTAATAATTTAATTTGTAAATAACAACATTAGCTGACAAAGGGTGATTCACTTGCCCTAGTACCCTCGTCAATCCGTTGTAAATCAGGTGGCTACCATTCCGAATAGTGTACCTTGCAAACTCCAGATCATTAATTTACCAGTTCTTCCACACTGTAAATATGTCCTTTTATATATATATATATATATATATATATATATATATATATATATATATATATATATATATATATATATATATATATATATATATATATAAAGTTAAGAAGGATGTTAAGCGTGATAGGACAAACGTAATTATTGAGTCGACCCGCATGCTGGCCAGATGGAATCGTTTAACAATACTGACGAGTAGATCTAGCTAATTGTTCAAGCGTGTTGAATATACAATTCCAATTCTATTGATTTTGATCGACGACATTGACATCCATCGTTGACTATGTACCTTCTTATCGTTTCTCCATAGTTGAATATTATCTTTAATTTTGCATAAGTCTATCAAAACGCTATTCGATCGTTAAAAAAGTATGAAGATTTTCACCTTGCATCTTTAAATCTCACAAATAAGTTTACTATTTTTCTTGTAAGAATAAAAAAAAACTTAGTTTATTTTTTATCTGATCGATCTAAATTTGATTTTTTTTTAAAAAAATAATATTTGCATCAGATTATCCTCTGGTTTAAAATGAAATTTGTGGAATATGACAATATATATGAGTTTTTTTTATCTCAACTTGTTTGCCTTAAAAATAAAGATCAAAATTGTCAATCATGTCACTCTCCCCATGACCATTATCTTGTCTCTATTCTATGCCTTTGAATGGAGGGGAAAAAAAAATCAAAGTGCTAATTAATGATTGATTGTTACTAGATATATATATTTTTTAAAACAAAATTAATTGTTAAAAATAAAAATATCCATTTTTCTTATTATTTTGTTATCTAAATTACTCATTTGAAATGTTTCACAATAAAATAAAACTTTAGAAAGAATTTTTCACACTGACCAAAATTTAAATTTCATTTTCAAAAAGCAGATAAAGCACTGAAAATTAATTCGAGTTTTTATAATTCCAAAGAAAATGTCAATTTCTTGCCAATTGAAATCCACTGCACAATGAGCTGGATCAAAGCTGTGATTTTTTATTTATTGACTGAATATTAATTTCCATTAAAAATCTAAACAATTTACTTTGGCCATCAATAATTTGCAAGTTTAGTGTCGCCCATAAAAACACAAGAGGTAGACTAAATCGAAGGGGTAAACTAAATTTAAGAATGGCAAAAAAATAATAATAATAAAAAGAAAATTCTTTTTCTGTTAAAAGCTACCACAATAATATCGTACTTATAATTTTATGCCTTAAAGTTTTCTTGCTCTCGCTTCTACAAAGCCCATGTGAGTTTTTTCTTAAACTGAATTTAAGAATGGCAAAATAATAATAATAATAAAAAGAAATTTTCTTCTAATTAAAATCTATCAAACTAATATCTTAATTATAATTAATTTTCTGCCTTAAAGTTAACTATTGAAAGAGCTCCTCTCCTCTCCACTTGCATATAGAAGTAGGCATGTGCTCTTCCATAAATTATTATATTATCGATATTTTACTGAACAATCGCATAAATGAGTTTTGATATTATTTTAATTATGTACCTAACTTTTATAATACTCAAATCCCATATTATATTTTTGAAATATCCTTCTCTTCGTTAAAAAATTTTAAATTATTTTAAATCAAAATTAATATATTTTTTAAAAATACTAATATTTTTATACCATCAAATCTAATTTAATAACCTAAATTAAAATCAATATAATTATGAAATTCTAGAACTGACGGAATTTAAAACTTTAAAATTTTAATATTTTGTGGAATTTAGATTCAAGATATAAATATATTTAAAAAAATTAAAAGTGCTAATTTAGAATAATTTATAGTTTTTTTTTAATCAGATGTATCTGAAGAGAGAGAGAAATATTTTGAAAATATGATATGTAATTTGAATATTATAGAGAGCGGCGTGCAGATTTGGAGATCACCAGAGGAAAAGTTAATGAATGATCCGAGTGCAAGTCAAAAAGTGCGGCGTTACGTCCAAGGACTCGTTCTCATGTCATTTTTGATTTTTCCTCCGTCAATCCACAACTCTCTTCAGCCCACTGTTTCATATCCCATAAATTTATAAATTTTTTTTATTAATTCAGATATTCAATAATCAATCCGATTCAATAAACAAAATTTCATCAAAATAATTATTCACTAAAGTCCATCCAACAATAAAGTGTTTAAAATTATCATTTCATTCCACGAATAAATCTATAATAAACTCATAT
>JAGFNQ010003392.1:0-35528 GCA_024364735.1 Boesenbergia rotunda | reverse complement strand
CCATCCAGGGACTCAAACTCAGCCCTCCAAGCTAAGTTTCCATCCACCTTAGCCCTCCAAGCTATGGATTTTCCATCTAACTCTCCAAGTTGGGAATTTGCACCTAACCCTCTAAGTTAGGACTTTTCACCTAGCCCTCCAAGCTAGGACTTTTCACCTAGCCCTCCAAGCTAAGACTTTTCACCCAACCCTTCCGAGTTAGAATTTCATCCAACCTAGCCCTCCAAGCTAGGCACCTGACCCTCCAAGCCAGGACTTTTTCACCTAATCCTCTAGGATGGGAATTTGCACCTAACCCTCCAAGTTAGGACTTTTCACATAGCCCTCCAAGCTAGGACTTTTCACCCAACCCTTCCGAATTAGGACTTTTCCAACACCTAGCCCTCCAAGCTAGGATTTTTCACACCTAACCCTCCAGGTTAGGATTTTTCCAACACCTAGCCCTCCAGGCTAGAATCCTCCATATCATGTCTAATCCTCGATCAGGACTTAATCATAATCATCATCATCATCAACCTAAACTAAAATCGTTGTCAACAATAAAATAACAATCAGGGCCAGACTGCATCAACAATTTAATTATAACAACTAACTTTAAATTGGAAGGCTCCCCGAGGCTCAATCCAAAATAAAGAATTTTATAAATAATTTAATTTCCAATTATGAATTTAAATGCCAATTAATATTCCCATAATTTGTCAAGACTTTCTTGAAAGAAAGTGGCCAAAATTGCGAGCTTTCCATAAATGGAAAGTTTCCGAAAATAAAAGGTTTTCAAAATAATTGTAAGTTTCTGGTAAAAGAAAACTTATGTTTTTCCAAAATTGAAAAATTTCCAAAATAGGAAATTTCCAAAATTGGAAAGTTTCCAAAAATGGAAAGTTTTCACAATTATCATAAAATTTCAGAAACAGAGATATTTAAAAAGTTTGCGAAATTTCATGAGGATTTCTAAACTTTGAAATTCCTAAATCGAAAATTTACCATAATTGGAAAGTTTCCATAATTGGAAAATTTTTCAAAATTGAGATCATGACAAAGCTTTCCGCAAAACAATTATATGATTATGTCGAACACAAACCTCGGCTCTGATACCACTGTTGGGATCGGGTGCATGTTGACATGGATGCGGGTTCGTAATTTCAAAATTAATTACGTGCAGCGGAAGGTTTAGTATAAATAATTTCTCTAAATCATTTATCCACACATCTAAGCATGCAATTTTATCTTGTGTAGACATGATCATATATTTGAAATTTTGCAGAAACGTAAACTAATTTACATATTAGCTCGCGTAACTCGAAGGAAGGGACGAGATCCAACCGTAAGCGTCTCTTGGAAGCTCCGCCTCTATTCGCGTCCACGCCGAGTATCTTCGGGATGACTTCGCAAAGCCACGAGTTTCGTGTTCTCGAGAACTACTAGATTCTCCGAGAATATGACGAGAAAAACCAAGAGAGATGTCGGAAGACTAACCACAAAAAAATGGCCGTCTGGTGCTCCTTCATGGGGCTGGTTGGCGCACGGCAAGAAGGGGAGAAGAGAAGGAGAGAAAGAGAGGGAGAGAACCTATGCCTTCGTCTCTTCGATCATCACCCAAGCCTTGCCTTGGGTCCTTTATATAGTGGCCTCTCAACCATCAAGTCTCTCAAATATGGAATAACTTATTCCATCATGCCAAGTTTGATTTTATATCATGGTTAAACTCATATTTTAATTCATGAGAAAAATCAATCAAGTCTCTTCTCTCTTATGGAATAAATTTCCTTATCATTATAAATCAATCCATGCTTGATTTTATAAAATCAACCAATCCATAGTTCATTTTAATTTCCATGAAAAATAAACCAAACCTTGGTTTATTATATAAAAATTTATATCATCCATAATTTTATAAAACAAACCACACTTGGTTTATTTTATAAATTGAACCAAAAACTTGGTTCTCTCCCTTTGTTGTGGCCGTCCAAGCAAAGAGGATGGAGGCCCTCTTTGGCCGGCCCATCCAAGCCAAGCCCCAATGAATTAAACTTATTTAATTCATCTATTAAGTCTTCAAAAGACTTAGCCATTTTACACTTCCGATGCGTCTCTAAAAAATTCAGATTCGACTTAGCGTTTGGCTCAACCAAACTTAATCTCTCTTGATTGGAAAATCTAATTTTCAACTCATTTTAAATCCCTCGGATTACTCGTAGTGCGTGTGACTAAATAGGCTTTCGATTTATGTTGGCCGTCTATAATTAATCAATTAATTATAGAACGATCATGAGTGGCACCTAGTAGTACATCATGATTCCCAATTAATCGAAAGATCAATGGTTGACCTCAGAAATAATTCTAAAACCCTTCAGCAGCTATAATGAATCGTGCCCCATTCCCTTCACCATCTTATACCCACTTGGTTCAGGACATGGTCTATGTGTGTTAGTCCCCACTAGGCTGACTACGTCACACCTAGCCCAAGTAACGTTTTCTCGTCCTACAGATTCTAATTACTCTCATGTATTTAAGAGATTCATACTCTGAACATGTCATGCTCTGGCCAAAGGCTTCGAGTAACAATCCGACGATAGGCCTCAGGTATATATCTCCTCGTAAGGAGTGGTGAATCCTTTGTAGGCTGTTCAAACATCTTCGGGCACTTCGGCTTATACCCAATCATTCTGGGTCCACACCTCCTTGGAGATGCTTGCTTAAGATGTCAAAGTATAAGTCTACATGACCAAGATGACTTGAACACCGCAAGTCAAAGGAACATCGCACTCAAGCTGCAGTAGGAACTTCACTGACATATCTATATGTAGATTATCATATGAAGTTTTACAGCCAGTCACTCCAATGAACAAGTTCCCTTAACTAGCATTCATGTTTATCTCCGGGCATCTCAATGTCACCAGCCAGTGAGAATCAGCTGATTAGAGAATAACCCATGCTAGTCTCAACAGAATTGATAATGTTCGTATTTATCAATTCATCCACTAGGGACAATTTCAATACTTCACAATTGCACATGTAGAGATAATCACTAGTTGTGAATTCATCCCAAATTCTCTCATACTGTGAATTGTATTGCGGGCATTCAGTAAATGAGTTTAAGATCTCAATCAAATACACAAACATGTATACTCAAATAGTGAATATTCATTTATTAGAATAAATGATTACAATCATAAGGCGATTGCCTTAGGACACTTCTCTCATATCACTAACAAAACCTAACTTAAGCCCTTTGCCCAAACATCAAAACACTTGGTCACTCAGGACCATGGATTGCCTCAACAATCTCCCCCTTTTTAATGTTTGGCAATACGTTTAAGTTAGGGAAACAAATAATAATAATAACGCATATGCAATGCAAAAATGGATCCTATCCCAAGGCATCCCACACCTAACCCTCCAAGTTAAGACTTTTTCACACCTAACTTCCCAAGTTAGGAATTTTCACACCTAACCCTCCAAGTTTGGAATTTTCACACCTAACCCTCCAAGTTAGGACTTTTCCATACCTAACCCTCCAAGTTAGGATTTTTCCATACTTAACCCTCCAAGCTAGGATTTTTGACACCTAACCCTCCAAGTTAGGACTTTTCCACACCTAACCCTCCAAGTTAGGATTTTTTACCAAAACGGGCTTTTTACAACTGTTGAGGCAATCGACCCTTAAATGATTGGAAGATCATGGTTTTGATGAGTGGGCGAATAGGTTTAAAGTTAGAGTGTTATGTTGTATTTGATTTGTGTGATTGAGTTTGCAGGACTTGGAGAATCACACTTGGTGGACCTATCCGAGGGACGAGAGCCGAGGAAGGAGAGCTCCAAGGGCAAGCCGGGAAGTGGACTTCAAAGGGCACATGTGAAGGGTTGCATGGAGGCAAGCCAAGGGAAGGCTTGCGTGCGCATCCGAGGGACGATAGCCAGAGAAAGAGGACTTCAAGGGGCGAGCCAAGGGAGCAGACCTGAAGTCACACGCGAAGGAGAAGGATAGAAGTGGCTGGAGCTGAGCTGGGAGGCAGGGCAGTCGACTGGCCTAGAGGCAGTCGACTGGCCTAGAGGCAGTCGACTGCCAAAACTCACAGAAAGTTCGCAGCTTCGGATCAGTCGGCTGGCCTTGGGGCAGTCGACTGGTATACCCCAAAACTAGCCGTTGGCTAGCTGTTGGCTAGCCATTAGCTAGCTGTTGGCTAGCCATTGGCCGGTATTTAATGCCGGGTCAGTCGACTGCCCTCGGGGCAGTCGACTGTTGCGGGTCTGGACGGATTGCAAATCTGTCCTTTTCACCTATAAAAGGAGCTCCTCGTTACACGTGTATGCACAGTTCCGTACAGTAACGAAGTGCTGCCCAATTGTAGAGTGATCTTTACTTCCTTCATCATATTTCTGCATCTGTAAAGATGAAGCTTTTGCTGTAAAGGTTTCTCCACCTCAAGGAGACTTTTCGATAGTGAAAAGTGGTGCTCGTAGCATGGATCCTTGGATTAGTCACCCATCTAGGTGGATACCAAGTAAAAGAACTTTGTTAGCATTGTTATTTCTTTTGCATATTATTTCCGCTGTGCTAACATCTTTGTAGAGATTAAAACGATCAAAGAAAGTGCATTCACCCCCCCTCTGCATGCCTACATCGATCCTTCAGTTGCTATCAGAGCCGGTGCGTTTCGGAAGATCTAACAGTCAACCGGAGCAATTATAATGGCGTTTCAAGAGGGATACTCCACCGCACGACCACCATTCTTCGACGGCAACGACTTCACGTACTGGAATGGTAGAATGCAGTACTATCTTATGAATGACATAGAAACCTGGATAAGTGTTGCAGATGGCTTCGAGGCGCCCGTCGATGAAAGAGGAGACCTTACACCTATGAGAACATGGTCAATGAAGGTGATGAAAAGGGCACAGTCAAATACCAAGGTCACCACCACACTGCAATGCGGGCTCTCAAAGGAGCAACTGAACAAGGTGGGGCCGTTCAAGAGTGCTAAAGAACTATGGGACAAGTTGGTAGAACTGAACGAAGGGTCAAACGAGTCCAGAAGAGCCAAGAAGGACTTGTTGGTGGCCCAACTGCAATCCCTCTCCATGAAGAGCAACGAGACAGTCAGTCAGCTGCATGGAAGGGTAAAGGAAGTGATCAACGAGCTCCATGTAATTGGAGAGAAAATCGAAAACCGGGACATCGTCAGGTATGTCTTACAAGCCTTCCCGAGAACCACCCTGTGGGCATCCATGGTTGATGCTTACAAGGTATCGAGGGACTTATCTTCAGTTAAATTAGACGATCTATTTTGTGAATTTGAACTGCACGAGCAAGCTAACATTTCGGTAAAGGAGAAGAAGAGGAGGAAGGAGAAGAAGAAGGTGATCTACTCATCGTCATCGGACTCAGAGGAGTCAAGTGCCTCTATGGACAGTGACCAAGAGGCCTTTATGGTAAGGAAATTTCGTAAAGCATTTAAAAGTTTTTCTAACAAATCATATGCTAGGAAAGGGGCCAAAGGTAAGGGTAAGGCCAAGGAGATAATCTGCTACAACTGTCACCAAGAGGGACATATGAAGAACGAGTGTCCCCAGTTGAAGAAAAGGGATGATAAGAAGGAAGAGAAGAAGAAGAGTGACAAGAAGAAATCAAAGGGAAAGGAGAAGAATGCCACGAACCTCAAGGCGACTTGGGATGATCCCTCATCCTCAGAGGAAGAAGAAGAGCAAGTCTCCCACTTCGCTCTTATGGTACAAGATGAATCAGACTCATCAGACGATGAACGAAGCTCAAGCAGTGAAGATGAGAGCTCCTCCACTTCATCATCATCAGAGTCAGAAGCTTCGGTAAGTGAGGTATACCACTTACCCTCCTCTACCTTAGTGAAAATAATTTCTAGCACGAACATGGATTTAGCTAAGGCTAGAAGTAGAATTAAGGATCTTAAGGAAGAAATTGCCATGCTTAGAGTAGAAGCTATTAAACATAAAGATTTGCATGCTAGCTCTACCTCTTCACATGTTTCACATATTGAAAATGAAAATAAGGAGTTAAGGAAACAAGTAGATGACCTCACAAAGGCCCTTAGGAAATTCCAAGTAGGATCAAGTAACCTTGATATGATCATCAACAGTTAAAGGGATGTATACAACAAGGCTGGGTTGGGTTATAGACCTAAGATCAAGGAAGTAGCACTCATCTCACTTACCGGTAGGATTGGTGCATCTAGGAGACTTGGGGCAAAGGGAACCACAAAGAAGGCATGAGTACCTAAGATATTTTTAAATGATGCTTATGGATCAAAGATATGGGTACCAAAAGAGCATGTTTTCCATGTTGTCTAGGTAAAGGTGAAGGAGGCCCCAAATTTGTGGATAATAGATAGTGGATGCTCAAGACACATGACCGGGGATGTGAGCAAGTTCACCACTATTAGCTACCTAAGAGAAGGGACCGTCTCTTTTGGGAACAGTGGAAAGTTAAGGATCATTGGTAGGGGCACAATTGAGGTATCTCCCACTATTTCGATTCATAAAGTACTTTTAATTATGGATATGAAGTTTAATTTATTAAGTGTAAGTCAACTATGTGATGCCGGTTTTAGAGTAGAATTTCATGCTAAGAAATGTGTAATAAGGCAAAGTGAATCAAATACTATCATATTAGAAGGGTTTAGAGAGGCAAACTTGTATTATCTTGATCTATCTTATGCTACTAACAATGTTGTTATGTGTCTCATGTCTAAAGAAGAAGAATGGTGGTTATGGCACCGAAGACTTGGACACGTCAACATGAGGAGCATTGCAAGAGTGGCCAAGGAAGAATTGGTGAAGGGGCTCCCAATGATCAAGTATGAAAAGAACAAGTTGTGTGATGCATGCCAAGAGGGTAAGCAATCAAAAGCATCACACAAAGGTAAAACTCTAATTACCACCTCATTACCTTTAGAACTCTTGCATATAGACTTGTTTGATTGTCATAGTACTCCGTCACTTGTAGGGAGTAAGTATTGCTTAGTGATAGTAGATGACTTTTCTAGGTTTACTTGGGTCTATTTCTTGAAACATAAGGATGATACCCTAGATATCTTTATAGGATTTAGTAAAAGGGTAGAAAACGAAAAGAACATCAAAATAAACCGAATTAGGAGTGACCATGGTGGGGAGTTCCAAAACGCTAGTTTCACACAATTTTGTGTTGAAAATGAGTACAAGCATGAGTTTTCATGCCCAAGGACTCCTCAACAAAATGGGTAGTTGAGAGGAAAAATCGAGCCCTACAAGAAGCTGCTAGGACTATGCTTAATGCATATTCCCTTCCTAGCTATTTTTGGGCCGAAGCGGTTAACACCGCTTGCTATATTCAAAACCGGGTGTTGGTACATAGATTTTTAGGAAAAACACCCTTTAAACTTTGGAATGGAAGGGTACCCCAAGTCCACTATTTTAGGGTCTTTGGATGTAAAGTTTACATCTTAAACACCAAAGATGACCTAAGAAAATTTGAGTCAAAAGCCGATAAAGGAATTCTAGTAGGGTACTCATTGACTAGTAGGGGCTATAGAGTGTACAACAAGAGGACAAAAGTGATTGAGGAGTCCTCTAATGTCAAATTTGATGAAACCACTAATACCTACCCTAGAAAGGCTTCTATTGATAAGGATATAGAAGAGGTCCAACCCCTTGTCCAAAGAATCCAAGACCTACATTTGGAGGGCAATGATCAAGGGGAAGTAAGAAACACACTAGAGGATGAGGAAGAAGGAGTAAATGAACCTACAACCTCTAGGCCCCTGAGACATCACCATGATCATCCTATTGACCAAATTATGGGTGATGTAAATCAAGGAGTAAGGACTAGGTCCTACTTTAGGGATCAAACTAGTCAAATAGCTCTAATCTCCCAATTAGAACCCAAGACCATTGATGAAGCATTGGGAGATGCTGATTGGGTTTTGGCCATGCAAGAAGAGCTAAACCAATTTGAGAGGAGTGAAGTTTAGGAGTTAGTTCTTAGGCCCACTGATTGTACCATTGTAACCACTAGATGGGTCTTTAGGAACAAACTAGACGACCAAGGTAAAATCACTAGGAACAAGGCTAGATTGGTAGCTAGGAGGTTTAACCAAGTTGAGAGATTAGATTATGATGAGACCTATGCCCCCGTAGCTAGGTTAGAATAAATTAGAATTTTACTAGCCTATGCCGCTCACATGAGTTTCACACTTCACTAAATGGATGTGAAATCGGCATTTCTAAATGGAATCATTAAGGAAGAAGTTTATGTAGAACAACCCCTCGGGTTTGAAAACCCCAACTATCCAAGACATGTATTCAAATTAAGGAAAGCCTTATATGGATTGAAACAAGCTCCCCGGGCTTAGTATGAAAGGCTTTCTTCATTTCTCGTGTCTAAGGGGTTTAGGAGAGGAACAATTGACCCTACATTGTTTCTAAAATCTAAGGATAAGGACATATTTGTTGCCCAAGTCTATGTAGACGATATCATTTTTGGGTCAACAAATAATGACTTCCTACAAGAATTCATGAAGTGTATGGAAGATGAATTTGAGATGAGTCTTGTAGGAGAGCTAACCTTTTTCTTAGGACTTCAAGTTAAGCAAACGAATGAAGGTACACATGTATTTCAAACCAAATATGCTAAGGAGATGTTAAAGAAATTTGGTTTGGAACATGCTAAGGAAGCATCTACACCTATAGGAACTAATGTGAAAAATGGATAGTGACATTGAAGGAAAAATGGTAGACTCTAAACAATATAGGAGCATGATCGGTAGCCTCCTATACCTAACCGCTAGTAGACCCGACATACTTTTTGCGGTAGGTATGTGTGCAAGGTACCAATCTTGTGCCAAAGAGTCCCATTTGGTAGTAGTCAAGAGGATCTTAAGGTATGTGAAAGGTACCCTCAATGTCGGACTTTGGTATCCTAGAACCCCTAGTGTTGATCTAATTGGATACACCGACTCAGATTATGCGGGGTGTAAGTTAGATAGGAAGAGTACAAGTGGAGGGTGTCAATTCTTTGGGTCTTCTTTAGTTAGTTGGAGTAGTAGGAAACAACTATGCGTTGCCCTATCAACAACGGAGGCAGAATATGTGGCAATGGGTGGATGTGTTTCCCAACTCCTTTGGATCATGCACACCTTAGAGGACTATGAGCTACATTACACCAAGGTCAAAGTATTGTGTGATAATGTAAGCACAATAAATTTAACTAAAAATCCGGTTCACCATTCTAGAACAAAACACATTGAAGTGAAACATCACTTCATTAGAGACCATGTGGCAAGGGGAGACATAGAATTACACTATATTGAATCAAAGTCGAATCTAGCCGACATTTTTACCAAGCCTCTTCCCGAATCGGAATTTACATCCTTAAGAAGAGGCCTTGGAATGTGTTTTGTGGAAGTATAGGATGAACTTTGAGACATTAGCTTTGAAAAAGGGTGCTTGATCCATTAGGGTGATACATTTGGCTCACTTGTGCTTGTGGCACATTGTTGAACCATTAAAAGTATCAAAATATCAAAACTAGACCAACTATGGGGGAGGCAAGTGTTTAATCAATAGACACCTTGCTAAAATTCATAGTTGGACATTTTAAAATTTTGAAAACCATTTTATGTTCTACATACTGTGCCATGTTTTTACAAGTCATATATTTGCAAAATTAGTTTCAAAGTTTGATACAAAATGTAGTTGTTTTCAAAACTTTTAGATTTTTATCAAAAGTCATGCATGTTAGAAATTTTATATGGTTTAATATTTTTCCCTGATAGAGTATAACATTTCAAACATGTATGCAAAATTTTACAATTTTTGGAATTTTCTGGGAGTTTCTGAAATTCGACAGAAAAGCTGAAATTTCAAACTGATACTGTATCAGTCGACTGCCCTATGGGCAGTCGATTGGCACAGCTATTTTCAGCTGCTGTGAGAAAATTCAGAAATAAATTATTCTCACATATAATGCCATGGGTTTTGGTTGCTTGAGGCAATCTTTTTGATGGTGTCAAAGGGGGAGAATGGGTGGTTTAAGTTAGAATTTTGACTTAAAATGGATGATTTTAGGTATTTTGTCTAATTTAGACCTTGAAAGGTTAAAATTTGGAGAGAAGACATAGATTAAGGGGGAGGTACCTCTTAGGTTTTGATATGTCTTACAGTCTTACATATATTGATGTTGTTAAGTGGAAACTTAACTTGGACTGTGATTAGAATTGAAACTATGGAGAAGACATAGGTTAAGGGGGAGGTTACCTCTTAAGGATATTATGTCTCATAATGTTTCAATTGCTATCTTTTGCTATTGCTATTGCTGTTATTTATCTCTAACTTAAACATATTGCCACACATCAAAAAGGGAGAGATTGTTGAGGCAATCGACCCTTAAATGATTGGAAGATCATGGTTTTGATGTGTGGGCGAATAGGTTTCAAGTTAGAGTGTTATGTTGTATTTGATTTGTGTGATTGAGTTTGCAGGACTTGGAGAATCACACTTGGTGGACCTATCCGAGGGAGGAGAGCTCCAAGGGCAAGCCGGGAAGTGGACTTCAAAGGGCACACGTGAAGGGTGGCATGGAGGCAAGCCAAGGGAAGGCTCGCGTGTGCATCCGAGGGACGATAGCCAGAGGAAGAGGACTTCAAGGGGCGAGCCAAGGGAGCAGACCTGAAGGCACACGCGAAGGAGAAGGATCGGAGTGGCTGGAGCTGAGCTGGGAGGCAGGGTAGTCGACTGGCCCAGAGGCAGTCGACTGCCAAAACCCACAGAAAGTTTGCAGCTTCGGATCAGTCGACTGGCCTTGGGGCAGTCGACTGGTATACCCCAAAACTAGCCGTTGGCTCGCTGTTGGCTAGCCATTGGCCGACATTTAATGCCGGGCCAGTCGACTGCCCTCGTGGCAGTCGACTGGTGCGGGTCTGGACAGACTGCGAATCTGTCCTTTTCACCTATAAAAGGAGCTCCTCGTTACACGTGTATGTACAGTTCCGTATAGTAATGAAGTGATGCCCAATTGTAGAGTGATCTTTGCTTCCTTCATCATATTTCTGCATCTGTAAAGAGGAAGCTTTTGCTATAAAGGTTTTTCCACCTCAAGGAGACTTTTCGATAGTGAAAAGTGGTGCTCGTAGCGTGGATCTTTGGATTAGTCACCCATCTGGGTGGATACCAAGTAAAAGAACATTGCTAGCATTGTTATTTCTTTTGCATATTATTTCCGCTGCACTAACATCTTTGTAGAGATCAAAATGATCAAAGAAAGTGCATTCACCCCCCCCCCCTCTGCACGCCTACATCGATCATTCAAAAACTTCTCCCAAGCTCCTCCTTCATTGGACTTACAAAGGCTTTTTAAGAACCTCTCCAAGGTTCCCCTTACGCCAAGAATGGAGCAACCATGCTCCCCCTTACTCTTAGCTCCCTCTAACCTAGGGTTTCTAGAAAAGGTGTGTTTGGTTTCCCAACTTAAACCCAACACCTCTCCCCCTTTGCCTAATATCAAAAAGACCTCAATAATATCCCAATTATTAGTTCTTTTAATTCCCAATGATTCTAAACATAGTGTACTAGCCCCCATGCACTTGTTTTTCATCACTTGGACATCAAACCAGCTGCTGATACACAAATCAGCTCTGGCTAGTCGATTGCCCCCAGGGCAGTCGACTAATACTCTGAATATCGATTTTTCAGGGCACATTCAGAAATACGCCAGAAATTCCACAAATCTCCAAAAATTCTCAAATTTTGTGGAGAACTTTGTGGTACCCATATCTACTTGGAAAAAATACATCTAACCATGTATCTATCACCATTCCCAAGTCTGACACAAAACCCAATAATTTCCTATGAAAATTAAGGCAAACAAGGAGACATCCTCCCCCTTAACCTATGCCTTCTCCCAATTTTCATTTTACCTAGTTAAAGTTCTACTCAACTTAACACCATGACACCAAGTCAAGTTCTACCCAACTCAACTTCCAAGTTCTTTCTCCCTTGGACACAATTAAGGATTGCCCCAAGCAACCTTATTCCGAGTGCCAACAAGAACTCAACATAACCTTAAACACTCTAAAGGTTTGCAAGCGCATTTGCTAGAATATATCCTATCCTAGAAAATTGTGATTTCATGAAAATCACAAATGTGCTTGACGTTTGGTACGACTTCTAGTTTCCTCAAAAGATTGGCATTTTGTATCAATTTTCCAATCCATTTTCTTATGTCCTTATAATGAAAGCCTCCCCCTTTTTGTCTCTTAAATCCTAGATACATATGGGAAACTTCCATATCCTTTCATACATCAAGAATTTATCATTCAAGATCATCTAAGAATCTTAAGCACTCATTAGTGCTCCTTGAATTCAATGATATCCTTTTACCCTCATTTCATACAATTACCATTAAACCATGAGGCAATCCTTTATTCAAGGAGTATAATCAACGATCTTAATTTAGACATCACATTCTATCATCCAATAGCCATTTTTCTCTAACCCTAACGGATCAGTCGACTGCCCCTGGAGCAATCGACTGCGAAAACTTACAGAAAGTTTCTGGGCTGAGATCAGTCGACTGCCCCCAAGGTAGTCGACTGATACCTGAATTTCAAGTTTTTTAGCCCAATTTCAGTAATGGCTAAATAATTCTACAAATCTCCGAAAAATCTGAAATTTTGTAGGGAGATTTGTGAAGCTTATATCTACTTGGAAAAAATATGTTTCCAAACAAATATACTTCATATCCCAAGATTGGCACGAAATTCCATTCTTTCTACAGTGTATCATTTTAGCCAATCCCAAAAGTCCTAATTGTGACTCCTCCTCAATGTATCTTCTTATACTCAATCACATTGCATTCCTAACACCAAGTTATATGACATTTACACTTTAAAATCAATTTCTCTCAATTATAATCATATTTTCTTCTTTTTCACCATAAAACTCTTGTTAATGTACCAATTTTCTAGGACTAAGACATACCCAAGTCTTCTAACCCTTTTTGGCACATTTCATCCAATTTCCTATACTTCCTAAATTTCCTAGAGAACCCATCTCTTGAGATCCATTTACCATGGACCCTAAAGACTCCTAGAGCTCCCCCTTGAGCTCTTAACCCTAGCCACCTCCCTAGGTGACTCAATCCACACTAGGCCACATCGGTGTGCCACAGGTGATTCTTGGCCTACAAAATAAATCCTCTTAACCTTAGACACCTTGTCTTTGGTTAAGTCATTTTCTTTCCATTAGGATGGCACCCCCTTGCCATCCTTGGACTTCTCCTTCTTGCCATGATCATATGCCTTCCCAGCATATTTCTTTTTGTTAGCCTTGGAGGTCTTTGTAACACCCCAAATTTGTCAATGTAAAATCATGACAATGTATGAAAATGGTTATAATGAAATGATATAAATTTCATGCAATCACATGCTATGAAATGTCATGAAACTATTTTTATAAATGAAATGTCATGAATGCATGAAATGTTATATTCATGAAATATTATTATCATGAAATAGTATATGCATGAAATATTATTATCATGAAATATTATCATGAAATATTATATTCATGAAATATTATTATCATGAAATATTATCATGAAATATTAGATTCATGAAATATTATTAATATTATGAAATTTCATGATGGGCTTGGCTTAATGGGCTTTGATATGGGTTAGTGCAAATTGTGATAAAAAGAAGAGCTAGAAAGGAGGAAGCAAGGATTGAACCTTGAACCTCCTAGTTGCACTCACCATGTCATAACCAATGAACCAAGCAATATTTCATGTAGAAGGAGTAAGGAACATGCTTATTAAGTGTGTAAGAGTGAAGAGACATGTCTTTTCATGAGAGAAGTATAAATAAGGGAAGTTGGAATAACTTCCTTTTCTTCTCTTCTTCTTTCTCACTTCTCCCAACCGAAACCTCCATCATCTTCTTCTTTTTTTCCATTTTCGAAAACCTCATCCAAGGGTTCTAACCCTAGGGCAATAGCAAGGAGGAAAGCCCAAGTGTCTTTGCTTCTACCAAGACCAAGGAGTCTTAGAGAAAGATTGGAAGAAAAAGGTTTTTACATACCCTTCAAGTGTAGGGTACCCTACGATTTTAGGAAAGTTAAAATCCAGCGCTAGGATGTAAGTATCCTCTCGCCTGCAGTATAATGGTTTATGCATGATTTCCTTGTGTTCTTGTTTTGAAAAAAAAAGGGAGTTTCTCCCTTATAAGACTTTCGGCCACCACCATGAAGTAGGGCTTGGTTACTTCTTATTGCATGAGGAGATTCCTAGGAACTTAGGGTATGGATGTATGTTGTTTTCCAAATTTTTGAGAGAACAAAAATTAGGGTTTGGTACCCTACAAGTTTCGGCCACCTATGGTTGGAGGTCCAAGAGAAGTTTGTTTTGATCAAATCTTGATACATGCTAGTGCCCTAGGGACTCTATATACATATGTGTTGTTTCCAAATTTTTGAGAGAACAAAAATTAGGGTTTTGGTACCCTACAAGGTTTCGGCCAAGGCTTGGATTCCTTGGGGTTGCGAAGTGAAATCACTTCTTGATGCATGTCACGAATGCTAAACAAATGTTGTATACATGTGTGTTGTTTTCCAAATTTTTTAGAAGACAAAATTAGGGTATGGTACCCTATATAACTTTCGGCCACCCCTTGCAATTTAGGGTTAGTGGATGCTAACCCCACCTTGAGGTTTAAACCATGTTTCAATGGTTAACATGGAATGTACTTGAGGTGTTTGTAGAAATGCATGAATGAATGCTTGATTGAAAAAAAAAACAAAAGAACTCCCTACCCTTGACTTTAGGCCAACCATGGTTCTAGGGTTGGGAAGTATTTAATGAAACCATGAAGCATGCTACCACTCATATGATGGTGTGTATAAATTATGTGACCTATCTTGTTAGGTATAAAAAAAGCATGCCTTATAGCCCATGGGGCACTTTTATGACATGAACATGATGTGTTTGATAATATGCTTAAAAAGGGATACTCTATTGAAACTGGGATCAAGAGCACCCGAATGTGTGGTGTGTCCATAGGGGATCAAGAGCACCCTTGATGAGTGGTGTGTCCCTTTAAGATGTGATTAAGAGTACCTTTAGGCATATACATATATGAGTAATTGCATGATAAATTACTTTACTTTGAAAGTTGTGTACCCGACTCGGAAGGGGGTCGTTAAACAAATCCAATGTGCATGTTAACTGAAGGTCATGGCATTGGTAGGATGGAAGGGTCCTGCTCTAATTAGATTGGTGGCTCGCTACCCCAATTTATTAGGGAACGTGCTTGATGTGGTACTACAACTGGGCCCTAGATGATGATATGATATTTTTAAGTATTACCTTTATGGAACCTTTTGAAAAACATTTTCTCATTATGTGATGATTTTGTTCCGTAAAGCACTTAAAAATATTTGATGTGATGTTTATGATGCTTATGATTCTATCTTGATATAACCTTGTGCTGTAAAACACTTAGAAATATGTGATGTGATGCTTATGATGCTTATAGTTCTGGCTTGATTACTGAGTACATGATATGATGTATCGATATGGTTTTGCGAGTAGGCCCGGATTCTTACTAAGCATGTTTTGCTTACTAGTTCATGTTGTTTTTCTTATGCTGCAGATAGCGGTAAGAAATACTTGAACTAAAGGAAGAGGTAGAGGGAAGGCTAGAGGATGTGTGTGGTGATGGCTCGGGAAAGGACGAAAGATTCTTATCTACCTTATTTTTGTCTAGAATCTAAATTGCTTCCAATAAAAGATTGAAATTGTATTACTATACTCTGAATGTGCGATGATTATAACTACTCTACTGTTGATTAAGTTAGAGATATGGAACCTATGTCATGTTAGATAGTACTATCATTAATGTCTAACTCTTGTAGTATGCATGCTAAGTAAAATGCTAGGTATTTACTATTTTCCGTTGCTTATGAATGCTTCTTTTGCATGTATCTAAGACTAGATAACTCTTGCTATAGTGTGTTAAATGATCTTTCTATTAGGTTGTAATTGTTTTGTTTGGATATACATGCTTAACTTGATAAATGATATGAATGTATGGACCTGTAACCCCGCCTTTAGGGTAGATATAAGGGCGGGCGTTACAAGTTGGTATCAGAGCAGTTTTCCCCTCCACCACACACACATCAAGCTTCCTCCTGCCGCTTCCAAGTAAGAAATCCTAACTCGCTTATTTAATTCATGTACAGTAATGATAGAAATGGAGATGATTAATACTTGTATAACAAGTGAAGATAGAATTATAAGGCTTATGAAGTCATTTACTATCTACATGATAGATATGGCTAGAAGGCGTAGTACTAGGGGTAACGAGACAGCACCCCCACCTGACCTGATGCAGGTGATCACTGAGCTGCAGCGCCAGGTCACTGAGCAGCAGCAGATGATAAACACGCTGATGACCCAGCAGACTAACACTGCCACCCCTGCGGGAAGTCAGGACGCCATAACCACTGAACCTCCGGCTGCACAGGCGCCCTTGGACACTATGGCCAGAGCAGTCCGACAAGAGGCCTATTTGATACAGTGGCAACGACTGAAGCCGGATAAGTTCTCCGGCATCTGCGAGCCGTGGGACGCCCAGTCCTGGCTCAAAACAGTGGAAAGCACCGTGGAACTTCTTGACTGGCCGGAACACGAAAAGGTTAAGTGTGTCTCGTTCTGCCTCTCCGGCGATGCTCGGATGTGGTGGGAACGGGTGAAGGCCAGAAGATCAGTGGACCAGATGAAATGGAAGGATTTCGAGTCTGAATTTCTGGAGGAGTTCTTCCATATGAGGGTGACCAACAGGCATTTTGATGAGTTCACTGAATTTCGACAGGGGAATCTCTCTGTCAATGAGGCCGTCCAGAAATTTAACCGACTGGCACGATTATGTCCGGAGCTGGTTAGTACTGAAAGGGAAAGGGTCAGATTAATGCTAAGAATGCTTAGGCCCGACATTGCTCTGAGTGTAGCCGGTGGCGTTCATAGGCCACAGACTGCAGAAGAGCTAGTCAGCGGCGCCCTGAATGCTGAGCACTATCTGAAGAATATCAGCCAGCAGAAGCAGGCCCCAGCCAGTACACAGAATCAGAGTCAGTCGGAAAATCAAAGGTCTCGGAACACTAACCCCCACTGGAAGAAGAACCACAATGGAAAAAGAAAGTCATGGAACAAGTCTACTGGTGATTTGAAAGGCAAGAAGCCTAAGCACCCTCCTTGTGCCACCTGTGGGAAGATGCACCTCGGGGCATGCTTATGGGGTGCCAAGAGATGTTATACCTGCGGGAAGGAAGGACACTTTGCCAGAGAGTGTCCTACTGCCGCTAAGGCACCTCAGCAGCAGTATATTCAGCACAAAGGTGCTCCTCCCCAGCTTCACCATATGCAGGCTGTCATCGATGGTACGCCTATTTATCAGGGGCGATTAGAAGCCCCGCCTGCTACAACAGACGCCCGGGTTTTCTCGCTTACCAAGGAAGACGTGGCGACTGCCTCTACTGTTGTCACAGGTCAGATAGTTATTTACAGTCATCCTGCTACTGCATTATTTGACACTGGAGCAACGCATTCCTTTATTTCCCTGCTATATGCCACGAGATATGATATGCCACTGCAAGAACTAGATTGCAAATTTCTGACAACATTACCCTCGGGAGAGGTGATGCCCTCTACCCAAATACTACGGGCCGCACCGATCAGCATCGCAGATAGAGAACTCTACTGCGATCTAATAGTGCTGGATATGGCCGATTATGATCTGATATTGGGCATGGATTTCTTGAATAAATACGGCGCTTCTATCGAGTGCCGTAAACGAAGGGTTATCTTCCGACCCGAGACGGGGATTCTCTTTGAATTTATCGGCGAGCCGAAGAAGAAGACTGGCAAATTCTTATCGGCTCTGAAGGCAAGGAAAATGTTAGAGAATGGATGTTCTGGATTTCTAGCTCATGTGCTTGATACTCGTCCTAGAGAGGACCCGAAGCTAGAAGACGTCGAAGTCGTATGCAACTATCCAGAGGTATTTCCTGACGACTTACCTGGGTTAGCACCTGAAAGAGATGTTGAATTTGCCATTGACTTGATTCTTGGTACTAACCCCATCTTGAAAGCACCATACCGAATGGCGCCGACTGAATTGAAAGAGTTGCAAGGACAGCTACAAGAGCTACTCGACAAGGGACTTATCTGCCCAAGTCATTCCCCCTGGGGAGCTCCCGTACTGTTCGTCAAAAAGAAGGACGGGTCGATGCGTATGTGTATCGACTATCGGGCATTAAACAACGTGACCATAAAGAACAGGTACCCTCTACCCAGGATAGATGACCTGTTCGATCAATTGAAGGGAGCTACGGTTTTCTCTAAGATCGATCTGAGGTCTGGTTATCACCAAGTCCGGGTGAAAAATGAGGATATACCCAAAACTGCTTTCCGGACGAGATACGGACATTATGAGTTCGTAGTAATGCCGTTTGGAGTCACTAATGCTCCGGCAATATTCATGGACCTTATGAATCGGATTTTCTCGGCATTTCTCGACAGATTTGTGATCGTCTTCATCGATGACATCCTTATTTATTCGAGGACTTTCGAAGAGCATGCGGAGCACCTGAGTATAGTATTACAGATTCTTCAAAAGGAGCAACTGTATGCTAAGTTTTCCAAATGCGAGTTCTGGCTCGATCAAGTGTCATTCTTGGGACATGTTATCTCCAAGGACGGAGTGATGGTCGACCCAATCAAAATTGAGGCCGTAAGTAACTGGTCCAGACCCAAGAATGCCAGCGAGGTCAGAAGTTTTCTGGGGCTAGCAGGCTATTACAGAAAATTCGTAGAGAACTTCTCTCGGATTGCAGCTCCTATGACAGCTCTGACTAAGAAAGACAAGAAATATATCTGGATCGACGAATGCGAGAAGAGTTTCTCTGAACTGAAAAGGAGGCTGACTAGCGCTCCTATATTGACTCTTCCCGAAAGTGATACGGGTTTTGATATGTACAGCGACGCATCCAAACTGGGACTCGGAGATGTGCTTATGTAAAATGGAAAGGTAATTGCCTATGCCTCTAGGCAATTAAAGGAACATGAAAAGAATTATCCTACCCATGATTTGGAATTAGCAGCGGTGGTCTTTGCGCTGAAAATATGGAGGCATTATTTATATGGCACTCAGTGCAAAGTCTTTACTGACCACCATAGTCTGCGGTATTTCTTCACCCAGAAGGACCTGAATATGCGACAACGCCGATGGCTCGAGTTGGTCAAGGACTACGACTGTGAGATCTTGTACCATCCGGGAAAAGCCAACAAGGTAGCAGATGCTCTCAGTAGGAAATCTTGTGCTGCATTGTTGTCTTTATCAGTTTTGTCACGACCCTTAGGGGAAGAAATTATGGATTTCTGAATCGAGATTATATCGGGACGGCTTTCTACCCTACAGATTGCGCCGACATTATTTGATGGTATTCTGGAGAAGCAGAATCTTGATCCGAGTCTTCGGAGAATCAGGCAGGAGATTCTCGAAGGCAAGGACGAGGGATTCCGGATTTCTGAGAGCGGAGTTTTATATCTCCGGGATCGATTATGCGTTCCCGACGACTCCGATTTACGGACGAGGATACTCGAAGAAGCTCACGGAACACCTTATGCGATGCATCCTGGGTCTACCAAGATGTATCAGGATATGAAGGGAAAATTTTGGTGGTCCGGCATGAAGAAAGATGTAGCCCATTATATCAGCATGTGTTTGACCTGCCAGAGGGTTAAAGCAGAACACCAGAGACCTGGGGGAGTTCTGCAGCCTCTACCTATTCCCGAGTGGAAATGGGAGGACATATCCATGGATTTCATATCAGGGCTACCTTGGACTACGAATGGATATGATAGTATATGGGTTATTGTGGACCAACTGACCAAGTCCGCACATTTTCTGGCTATCCGGATGACTTATTCAGTTGAGCAGCTAGCTCAACTGTACGTCAAGGAGATTGTCCGACTACACGGGATTCCCAAGACCATCGTCTCTGACCGAGATGGTCGATTTACTTCTGATTTTTGGGGACATGTGCAGAAGGCCCTGGGCACGAAGCTGAAGTTTAGTACAGCCTTTCACCCCCAGACTGTCGGGCAGACTGAACGAGTAAACCAGATACTAGAAGATATGTTACAAGCTTGCGCCTTGGACTTCAAGGGAAGCTGGTGTCGATACCTGAGCCTGGTAGAGTTTGCTTATAACAACAGTTATCAGGCTACTATCGGGATGACACCGTACGAGGCACTATACGGCCGAAAATACAGATCTCCTTTATGCTGGCATGAGAGTGGTGAAAAGAGGGAGATGGGACTCCAGATCGATATTATTGATGAGACCACTCAGGCTATAAAGAATATCCGCCAGCGGATAGAGACTGCTCAGAGTCGGCAGAAGAGTTATGCTGATAAACGACGTCGACCACTTGAGTTCAAGGTTGAGGATTCGGTATTCCTGAAGGTAGCCCCTATGAAAGGGGTGATGAGATTCGGTAAGAAGGGGAAACTGAGTCCGCGATACGTGGGACCCTACCAGATTTTGAGACGAGTAGGCAAGGTGGCCTACGAGCTGGAGCTACCGCCAGAAATGGCGGCTATCCACAATGTCTTCCATGTATCGATGCTCAAGAAGTGTATCCCTGATGCGATTCAAATTATAGAACCCCCACCAGTGCAAGAACAGGAAAGCCTTAGTTCCGAACGCCGCCCGATCCAGATCCTCGATCGGGAAGTTAAAAGGCTAAGGAACAAGGAAATACCCTTAGTGAAAGTTCTGTGGCGGAACAAGCAGTTCGAAGAAGCCACCTGGGAACAGGAAGATACGATGCGATCAAAGTACCCGGAACTGTTTTAAGTTCGGGACGAACTTTCTATAAGAGGGGGAGGATTGTAACACCCCAAATTTGTCAATGTAAAATCATGACAATGTATGAAAATGGTTATAATGAAATGATATAAATTTCATGCAATCACATGCTATGAAATGTCATGAAACTATTTTTATAAATGAAATGTCATGAATGCATGAAATGTTATATTCATGAAATATTATTATCATGAAATAGTATATGCATGAAATATTATTATCATGAAATATTATCATGAAATATTATATTCATGAAATATTATTATCATGAAATATTATCATGGAATATTAGATTCATGAAATATTATTAATATTATGAAATTTCATGATGGGCTTGGCTTAATGGGCTTTGATATGGGTTAGTGCAAATTGTGATAAAAAGAAGAGCTAGAAAGGAGGAAGCAAGGATTGAACCTTGAACCTCCTAGTTACACTCACCATGTCATAACCAATGAACCAAGCAATATTTCATGTAGAAGGAGTAAGGAACATGCTTGTTAAGTGTGTAAGAGTGAAGAGACATGTCTTTTCATGAGAGAAGTATAAATAAGGGAAGTTGGAATAACTTCCTTTTCTTCTCTTCTTCTTTCTCACTTCTCCCAACCGAAACCTCCATCATCTTCTTCTCTTTTTCCATTTTCGAAAACCTCATCCAAGGGTTCTAACCATAGGGCAATAGCAAGGAGGAAAGCCCAAGTGTCTTTGCTTCTACCAAGACCAAGGAGTCTTAGAGAAAGATTGGAAGAAAAAGGTTTTTACATACCCTTCAAGTGTAGGGTACCCTACGATTTTAAGAAGGTTAAAATCCAGCGCTAGGATGTAAGTATCCTCTCGCCTGCAGTATAATGGTTTATGCATGATTTCCTTGTGTTCTTGTTTTGAAAAAAAAAGGGAGTTTCTCCCTTATAAGACTTTCGGCCACCACCATGAAGTAGGGCTTGGTTACTTCTTATTGCTTGAGGAGATTCCTAGGAACTTAGGGTATGGATGTATGTTGTTTTCCAAATTTTTGAGAGAACAAAAATTAGGGTTTGGTACCCTACAAGTTTCGGCCACCTATGGTTGGAGGTCCAAGAGAAGTTTGTTTTGATCAAATCTTGATACATGCTAGTGCCCTAGGGAATCTATATACATATGTGTTGTTTCCAAATTTTTGAGAGAACAAAAATTAGGGTTTTGGTACCCTACAAGGTTTCGGCCAAGGCTTGGATTCCTTGGGGTTGCGAAGTGAAATCACTTCTTGATGCATGTCACGAATGCTAAACAAATGTTGTATACATGTGTGTTGTTTTCCAAATTTTTTAGAAGACAAAATTAGGGTATGGTACCCTATATAACTTTCGGCCACCCCTTGCAATTTAGGGTTAGTAGATGCTAACCCCACCTTGAGGTTTAAACCATGTTTCAATGGTTAACATGGAATGTACTTGAGGTGTTTGTAGAAATGCATGAATGAATGCTTGATTGAAAAAAAAACAAAAGAACTCCCTACCCTTGACTTTAGGCCAACCATGGTTCTAGGGTTGGGAAGTATTTAATGAAACCATGAAGCATGCTACCACTCATATGATGGTGTGTATAAATTATGTGACCTATCTTGTTAGGTATAAAAAGCATGCCTTATAGCCCATGGGGCACTCTTATGACATGAACATGATGTGTTTGATAATATGCTTAAAAAGGGATACTCTATTGAAACTGGGATCAAGAGCACCCGAATGTGTGGTGTGTCCCTAGGGGATCAAGAGCACCCTTGATGAGTGGTGTGTCCCTTTAAGATGTGATTAAGAGTACCTTTAGGCATATACATATATGAGTAATTGCATGATAAATTACTTTACTTTGAAAGTTGTGTACCCGACTCGGAAGGGGGTCGTTAAACAAATCCAATGTGCATGTTAACTGAAGGTCATGACATTGGTAGGACGGAAGGGTCCTGCTCTAATTAGATTGGTGGCTCGCTACCCCAATTTATTAGGGAACGCGCTTGATGTGGTACTACAACTGGGCCCTAGATGATGATATGATATTTTTAAGTATTACCTTTATGGAACCTTTTGAAAAACATTTTCTCATTATGTGATGATTTTGTTCCGTAAAGCACTTAAAAATATTTGATGTAATGTTTATGATGCTTATGATTCTATCTTGATATAACCTTGTGCTGTAAAGCACTTAGAAATATGTGATGTGATGCTTATGATGCTTATAGTTCTGTCTTGATTACTGAGTACATGATATGATGTATCGATATGGTTTTGCGAGTAGGCTCAGATTCTTATTAAGCATGTTTTGCTTACTAGTTCATGTTGTTTTTCTTATGCTGCAGATAGCGGTAAGAAATACTTGAACTAAAGGAAGAGGCAGAGGGAAGGCTAGAGGATGTGTGTGGTGATGGCTCGGGAAAGGACGAAAGATTCTTATCTACCTTATTTTTGTCTAGAATCTAAACTGCATCCAATAAAAGATTGAAATTGTATTACTATACTCTGAATGTGCGATGATTATAACTACTCTACTGTTGATTAAGTTAGAGATATGGAACCTATGTCATGTTAGATAGTACTATCATTAATGTCTAACTCTTGTAGTATGCATGCTAAGTAAAATGCTAAGTATTTACTATTTTCTGTTGCTTATGAATGCTTCTTTTGCATGTATCTAAGACTAGATAACTCTTGCTATAGTGTGTTAAATGATCTTTCTATTAGGTTGTAATTGTTTTGTTTGGATATACATGCTTAACTTGATAAATGATATGAATGTATGGACCTGTAACCCCGCCTTTAGGGTAGATATAAGGGCGGGCGTTACAGTCTTAGACTGGTAGCCCAACCCTGATCTATCATAGTTGGGTTTTAAACTACCTAACACCATATCTAGACCCTTTGATGCAACCGTGAATCTTTCTAGGGTCTTTTCTAATTTATCAAGTCTTGCCCTCAAGGCTTGATTTTCCCTTTCCAAGTTTCTAACCTTTGAGTCCATATGTCCACTTTGGTCATTCCTAAACCTATCTACTTTTCTAGGCATATTCCTTCCCTTCTTGGGATTAATGTCTTTATCCTTAGGTACAAAGGTCCTAGGTTTATCTTGATGCATGTTTTTCCTAGGGTTTTGATCTACCTTGTTAACCCTAGTCCTATCACTATATCTAAATCCAAAATTATGCATGAGTAAGCAATTTTCATGGTTTCTAGCATGCATGGATGAATGATTAATTCTATTTTTATCATGCATAGAGAAACTCGAATTTGAATTAAACTTTAACTTAGGGTTAGGAATTACCTCCCTTACCCTTGTAGTTCCTCCTTGACGTGAGTTTCTATGCTTTTTTCCTTTCTTCTTTCTCCCATCTCCTCAAGTGTCCTAATTTCTTTAGCTCTCCTTTTCTTGGACACTTGGTGTGAATGTGCCCTAGCTCTCCTCATGTGAAGCAATAGATTTTCTTCCTTTTCTCTTGGGCTTCTCCAATCCTACAACCCACATTAGATTTAAAAGAATTTGAAATAGATTTAGATTTTACCTCCTTTTTACCTTTAGGGCACTTGTCCTTATAGTGCCCCTTTTCGTTGCAACCAAAGCATGCGATGTGTTCCTTTCTCTTGGCTTTGGTGGAGGTTGAGGATTCTTCTTGCTCTTGTATGGATGAGGGTCTCTCCTCCCCCTCAATCCTTGAAGTTGATGCTTCCTCTTCTTCACTTGAGGTGGATGCCCTCTCACTCTCTTCTCCTTTACTTGAGGATGTGGACACTTCTTCCTCTTCGGATGTTGACACTTCTATTTCTTTTTCTTTTTCTTTTTCTTGGTCCACTGAATCTATTTCCTTTGGATCTTCTTCTGCTCGTGTAGGGTTTTCATGGAGCGCTACTAGCTTGCTCCACAATTCCTTAGCATCCCTATACTCACCAATCCTATCCAAAATGTCATTAGGTATTAAATTGATTAACATTTTGATTACCTTGTTATTGATTTCGGATTGATGAATTTGCTCCTCGGTCCACTTCTTCTTCTTAAGATTCCTTCCCTTTTTGTCCTTGGGAGAATCGATGCCTATTTCTATACACATCCAATCTTCGATATTAGTCATTAGAAAATATGACATTTTACCTTTCCAATACGCGAAATCGTCGTGGTCATACAAAGGTGGAATCCGAATATCCCATCCTAGCAGACCCTCTCCTTCCATTTTCCTCTAGCGTGTGCTCTCTCGGCGGTTAGTCCGATCAAAAGCGGTCCTCCGCTCTGATACCAATTGTTAGATCGATTCCGTACGCTAAAGGGGGGGTGAATAGCATTTTTCGATTCTTCTTGTACCTACGTTGTTAGTTGCGCAAGCGGAAATACAAAAGAATAAAACTAACAACGAAAAGCAACGCTAACAAACCGGATTTACTTGGTATCCATCCAGGACGGGTGACTAATCCAAGAATCCGTCGATGGATCACTCCCCGGATAACCTCCGGCTAGCTCCTGTCGCTACTTTTGGGTGGAGAAACCTCACCACAAACTCGGAAAACACTCTAAGCACCAAAGACTACTAACAAGCCTTAACCAAGCTTGTTTCGTCAAGAGTCTAAGCCCAAACCGAGTTCTCTTTAAATAGAACTCGGGTAGAAAACCCTCGCTGGCAGTCGACGGCTCCCAGGGCAGTCGACTGCCCCCACTCAGAATTCTACCATTGACACTCCAACGTTTGAATTCTGCCAGCTCACCAGCCGCAACCAGTCGACTGCTCCCAGGGCAGTCGATTGGTCCAGAGCTACAAACCTTCTATGAGTTTTATCAGTCGACTGCCCCAATGGCAGTCGACTGCCCCACTCACACACCTAGGGTTTCCTTTCCCGAGTACACTTCTCTCAACACTCGAACCCTAGGATTTCCTGAGTACAATTACAAAACACTCGTACCCTCACGGCTCGACTGACTCCTCATCAGCTGCCTCGATTGTTGCCTTCGCACCCTCTTCATCTTCGGCTCCCGTCCCTCGGATGCATGCAAGCCTCCAGCTTACCTCCATGCCATCCTTCGCGCATACCTCGAAGTTCGTGCCCCTCAGCTCATCGTCCCTGCTCTCCAAGGTCCCTCGGGTGCATACAAGCCTCCAGCTTGTCGCCATGCCACCCTTCACCGTATCGAGGTCGTCCAGCCAAGTCCATATGTGTAACCTGTACAACCTGCACACTCAACATACGCATATAAGAACACAAGGGTAAACCTAACTTAAACCCTTTGCCCAAACATCAAAACACTTGGTCACTCCGGACCACAGATTGCCTCAACATGTAGGAACAAGTTGAATGACCATGGTGAAATAATGAGAAACAAAGCTCGCTTAGTAGCTAATGGTTTTAGTTAAGTTGAGAGGTTACACTATGATGAATCTTATGCCCCTGTAGCTAGACTTGAGTCAATTAGAATGTTGCTAGCCTTTGCAGCCTATAGAGGATTTAAATTATATCAAATGGATATTAAGTATGCCTTCCTGAATGGATTTATAAAAGAGGAACTCTATGTAGGACAACCTCCAGGTTTTGAAGACTTAGACTACCCTAACCATGTATTCAACTTAGGAAAGCTCTTTATGGTTTAAAACAAACACCTAGGACATGGTATAAAAGACTATCAACTTACCTAATTTCTAAGGGTTTTAACCAAGATCAAATTGACTCAACCTTATTTGTTAGGACCTTAAAAAAAGTCATCTTTATAGCTTAAATCTATGTAGATGATATAATCTTTAGATCAACTAATACTAATTTCTTAATAGAATTCATTAAAATCATGGAAAGTGAATTTGAAATAAGTTTATTAGGTGAACTGATTTTCTTTTTAGGATTCCAAATTAAACAAACCAGGGATGGAAATTATGTTCACCAATCAAAATATGCAAAAGAATTGGTTAAAAAATTCAAAATGGAAAATTCAAAAGACCTAGGTACCCCTGTGACCACAAATGCTAAAATAGATAATGACATTGAAGGTAAGCTAGTTGACTTGAAGTATTATAGAAGTGATATAGGGAGCTTACTTTACCTAACTGCTACTAGACCTGATATCCTCTTTGTAGAAGGTATTTGTGTCAGGTACCAAACCTGCGCTAAGGAATCCCACTTAACAACAGTTAAAAGAGCCCTTAGATATATTAAAGGCACCATAAATGTAGGTATTTGGTACCCTAGGACTTCCAGTTTTGAATTTTCAGGATTTTCGGACTCAGACTCTGCAGGTTATAAACTTGATAAAAAAGTACAAGTGGAAGCTGTCAGTTACTGGGTCAGAGACTAGTTAGTTGGTGCAGTGGAAAGCAACATTGTGTTGCCTTATCTACAACTGAAGCTGAGTATGCTGCATTAGGGGAATGTATAGCTCAATTCTTATGGATGATGCATACCCTTAAGGATTTTAACTTAGACTATACCCAAACTAAGATCTTTATTGATAATATCAGTTCAATAAACCTTACTAAAAACCTAATCCACCACTCTGTACTAAACATATAGAAGTAAAACATCACTTTGTTTGGGATCACGTAGTTAGGGGTGAAATTGTCCTTCAACATGTAGAATCCAAATCTAACCTAGCAGACATTTTCACTAAACCCTTACCTGAGTCCGAGTTTAGTTCGTTAAGAAGGCAGCTTGGAATGTGCTTAGTAGAGTAGGATTTCAAATATTTGATTTGAATTCGAACGTCAAAACAGTTCTCTTTAAACATGATTTCACAAAACTTTATCGCAAATTTCAAATCCTTGTTTTCATTGTTTTTTCGTTACTTAGTTTTTGATGGATCGTCTAGGCGTGCTAGAGGGGGGGGGGGTGAATAACACTTTTTCATTGTTTTGATCTCTATAAAGTAGTTAGTGCAACGGAAACAATAATATGCAAAGTAAATAAGAACTAAAACAATGCTAACAACCTGATTTACTTGGTATCCACCCCGGACGGGTCACTAATCCAAGAATCCGTCGGTGGATCACTCCCCGGATAACCTCTGGCTAACCCTCGTCGCTCCTTATGGGTGGAGAAACCTCGCCATAATACCTCGGACACGATCTGGGCACAACAGACTACTAATTCACTTTACCCAAGCGAGTTTCGTCAAGCGAGATAGTAGGAAACGAGCCCCTTTAAATAGGGCTCGAATCTGAAACAGCCGCTACCAGTCGACTGCCCAAATGGCAGTCACCTGGTCCCACTCAGATTCGACCGTTACAGTATATTGTTCGAATCTGCTAGCCAGTTTCAGCCAATTCCAGTCGACTGCCCTTGGGCCAGTCGACTGGGACACACCTAAGCCTAGGGTTTCACTCCCGAGTACAAGTCTCTCCGCACTCAAACCCTTCCGGCTTAGCCCCTGAGTATAAACACACATACTCAGACCCTCACTACTCAGTTGACTCTTCACCAGCAGCCTTGACTGTTGCCTTCACACCCTCTTCATCTTTGGCCCTCGTCCCTCGGATGCGCACGCAAGCCTCCAGCTTGCTTCCATGCCACCCTTCACGTACGCCTTGAAGTCGGCGTCCCTCAGCTCATCATCCCTTCTATCCAACGGTCCTCGGATGCGCACGTAAGCCTCCAGCTTACCTCCATGCCATCCTTCACCTGAAGACATCAACCAAGTCCATGTGTACCTGTACACCTGCACACTCATGTACACATATGAGAACAACACACATCCTAACTTAACCATATTGCCCATATATCTAAATATCATGATCCTCCAGATCACCTCAGGGCCGATTGCCCCAACAATCTCCCCCTTTTTGATGTGTGGCAATATGTTAAGTTAGGTAAACATATAGCAATAACAATAGCAAAAGCAATTGAAATTCAAGCATATCACACAAGAGGCAACCTCCCCCTTAACCTATGTTTTCTCCCAAATTTCAATTCTTATTGCTAATCCCAAAGTTAAATTTCAACCCAAACTGAACTTTACAGTATCAAAGTTAAGTTTCAACCCAAACATAACTTAACACCCAAGTTCTCCCCCTTTGACACCATCAAAAAATTACCCCAAGCAACCCTACCCTAGGTGCCAAATAGAACTTAACCAGATTTCTGAAAAACCTCTCAGAAATAACAAATTCATAATTTGCCCACTCTATCAGTCGACTGCCCCAGGATAGTCGACTGATACGCCAATTTTAACATTTTCAGCCGAAATTCAGAAACGAATAAAACATTTTAGAAAATCTGAAAAAATGTGAAACTTTACAAACACGATTCTTAAGGTATTCCCTACCCTAGAAAAATTTGGTTCATGAAAAATATCAACCGTGCTTGACTTTTGATACAATTCCAAAACTTTTCAATTAATGTCAATTTTGTATCAACATTGAAATCCAATCATGGTATCCTAAATTTCTCACTCTCTATCAACTCCATGTGACATTTAAAATGATGCCCAATCTTCCCTTTTTATAAAATATTTCCATTTTGACAAGAGCTCCCCCACTTTCTCTTAAGTCTAGATTATCATAAGAACAAACTCTCCTTGCAACTTCAATTACTATATAGTAAATACAAAAGAAATTTAAACCATTTAAAGAATACGCATAAAAGAGCATAATTGAACCCAAATGTTTCAGCAATAGATTATCACTTAAAATCAAAAACATTATCAAAATAAGACAAATCTTAATAAGATAGCATAAAAAATGCATAATACATGGAGTCATAAAATATCAACAAATAACACCACACGAGTACATAGGGCTAAAAGCCGGAAGTCATACAAACATCAAATTATCAAGCGTTTGAGAGGTATAATAAAACATCAAAACAAACACTCTCAACACTAAAACCCCATAACTGCACATCTGATCAAAAAACATTATCGTCACCGCCTGGAGGAGGAGGAGGAGGAGGACCCTGAAAGCGAATGCCACTGCTGCATCATCTCATACATTCCTCATCTTGGCGATGAATCCCTAGCAACTTTTGGCCTCACCTCC
The DNA here is from genome assembly GCA_024364735.1 of Boesenbergia rotunda. Lineage (NCBI taxonomy): Eukaryota > Viridiplantae > Streptophyta > Magnoliopsida > Zingiberales > Zingiberaceae > Boesenbergia > Boesenbergia rotunda. The sequence goes on along the minus strand of JAGFNQ010003392.1, from coordinate 5,630 downwards.
TCTGATCGCGGTCTGCGGAGTCCTGAATACCCCCTGGATAGTGAGCTCCTCACGGAGCCGTGGACATCTGATCGCAGCTGGGTGAACTTTGCACGTGTGACCAGCTCGGTGGGCTCCTCATCTGCGTCAGCGGCCTCCGGGTGCTCCCTCCAAACAAATGTCCCCTGTCTACACTCAATACTTGCAAGGACAGTTGGCATGTGCCAATCTGATCATAGTCCTTTGACAGGTGCCTGACCTGACCACTACCCACACGGATGCCAAAACGTAAATGAAAGAACTCGGTCAGGATGTGGCAGAAAGGCATATATATCTTCCCATTGACACTATGGGAAGAATGACATATGACACTAAAGACCTGTAGGGCGACATCGATATCCAACCTCCTCTCCAAAGCATACATCATCACCAGATGTGGGAGTCTGATCTTGGACCTCCCCTTGGTGACAATAGGCAAAATGCACTCGATAACGATTTTATACAAGACATGGCTAAATGGTCTCATGGGTTTAGCATCAAAAAGACGCTCCGAGTCATTCCTATGTCTTCTGAAATAATGCATGTGAATCTGATCAATTGTGACCCCAGGAAACTCTAATGGTTCAACAATAGTAGGAAAGTAAACAGATGCATTGTTGGACCCTCTACACTGTAGAAATTCAGCCAGAACCATGACTGAGAAGGGGATAGGGATACCAGCAACTCGAGACTCATACACACTACTATCTGAGTCAATGCAGGTCAAATTTACATAAAACTCTGTACATAAGTCAATATCTACGTCATGCTGGCAGTAAACCAGTCGATCCAGCTGAAAATGAGTGATCATTTCAGCTAACTGAGGGGACTTTTCTTGAAAGAAAGTCTTGTTCAGGTATCTGCAATTCATTACTACAAATTCATTTTCTTCAAAATGCTTCTTACACTCCAGGGACCTAAACCTGGACTCCCCCTTACCCTGTCGTGATGACCCTTCACCCCTAGACGTCTTAGAAGCCATCCTAAACTACACACATACACATGCATGCCAAGACAACCCCCCAAAAAGGAAAAACATCAAGGAATAAGCACAGAAATATCATGTTAGTGTCAAAACATTGCTTAACCGAGAAAAATGAACCTTAAAACAGAATACCTTTTCATTCTCCTCATGGTGACTTGATTTTGAAAGTATGGCTTGAAGAGAGAGGTTTTACCAAACCCTAGAAGTAGATCGAGGTTGGAGGATGACTTAGGAAGGATTTTTAGGGCTTGGAGGGGCCTAAGATCGAAGGAGGAGCTTAGGAGAGGTGAAGATCACCGGGAAATCGCCAAAACCCTGGAGTTTGGCTTTCCCCGGTGCGCGTTCTCCTTTTATAAAACCCGCGTCCCAGTCGACTGGTATTTGGCAGTCGACTGGGCCAGAGTGTAATTACATTCTGTGGGTTTTCGCAGTTGACTACCCTCCTGGCAGTCGACTGGTATCTGATTTTCAGATTACCAATCCGAACTTCAGAAATGTCTAACTAATTCCACAAATTCCTAAAAATTATGAATTCTTGTGGGGAGATTTGTGGATCCTATATTTACTTGGGAAAAATATAATTTCAGTCAAAGTTATCCCAAATCCCAAGATTGGTACAAACTTTGAGTTTCTCTAAAATGTATCATGAAACCTTTCCCAAAAGTTCTAATTTGGACCTCACCTTGATGCTTCTACCCATACTCATCCATAATCCATTCATAGCATCAAGTTATATGGTATTTAGACATTAAAACCGATTTGTCTCAATTAACATCGCAATTTCACCTTTTTCTCTATAATCCTCCCTTTAGTGTGCCAATTCTCTAGGATTAAGACTATCCTTAGCCCTTTTTTTTTAAACCTCTTGGCTCACCCTATCATCCTTTTCAATCTCCTAGAAGGAAATCACCTGAGATCCATTGGCCATGGAGCCCACTTTGGCTTCCAGAGCTCTCCCTTGAGCTCCTAGCCCTAATTACCTCCCTAGGTAACTCTTCTACAAAGGCAAGACCACATCGGTGCTCCTCCGGTACTTCTTGACCTTCCACTATCACTCTCTTAACCCTATAGACCTTTTCCTTCATCAATTTCTTTTTGTTTCCTTTAAATGGCTTTTCTTTGCCATTTTTTACTTTTTCTCTACCATAGCTATAGGGCATCCTTGAATATACCATTTTATCAACATTAGCACTCCTAGGGTGGTATCCTAAACCCGACCTATCATTCCTATGATTTTGGTCCTTTGATATCATGTTCAATCTTTTGGACCCTTGAATGCCTCTTCCTAGGTTTCTTTCTAACTGATCAAGTTTTGCTCTCAACACTTGATTTTCCTTTTCTAACTTCCTAACCTTAGGATCACTAGATCTAGTTTGATCATTTCTAGGTCTACCTATTTTTCTAAACATATTTCTCCTTTTCTTAGAGTTTATGCCTTGGTCCTTATTCCTAGATATCCTAGATTTATCATGCATCATAGAATTTTTGGTGTTTTGGCATACAAAATTGTTTCTATTCCTATCATGATATTTAAAACCAAAAACACGCATGGGTACACAATTATTATCAATTCTATCATTTAAACGAACATTTTGAGCATTCATGGAAAAATTTGAAGCATAAGTAGAATTAGAGGTTACCTCCCTTACCCTTGGGGCTCCCCCTTGATGAGTGCTCCTTTTCCTTTCTTCTTTTTCCCATTTCCTAAGGTGCTCTATCTTCTTAAGCTCTCTACTTCTTGGACATTTTGTATGATAATGTCTGAGCTCCCCGCATGTAAAACATCGAATTCTCTTTCTTTTATTTTGAGCCTCCTCATTCCTACAACCCATATTAGATTTAAATGGAATGGATTTGGGCTTAAAAGTTACCTCCTTTTTACCTAGTGAGCACTTGTCCTTGTAGTGCCCCTTTTTATTGCAACCAAAGCATATAATATGGTCTTTTGATTTAGCTTTGATGAAGGAGGAAGTCTTCTCTTGCTCTAGTGGGGATGGGGGTTCTCTCCTCCTCCTCAATTCTTGATATTGATACTTCTTCTTTTTCTTCTAACGAAAAGGACTCTTTTTCACTTGATTCCTCCTCATCACTTGATAATTCTCCTTCTCTTTGGTTTTCTTGGACACTTGAGCTTATTTCTTCGGGCTCCTCTACTCCTTGAGTTTGTGTAGGGTTCTTACGACATTTTTCCAATTTATTCCACAACTCATATGCATTTTTATGATTCCCTACATCACCCAAAATATTAGTAGGCAAAATATTAACCAAAATATTGATTACCTTCTCATTGGCCCTTGCTTGTTTTTGTTGCTCCTTGGTCCAATACCTAGGCCAGAGCTTCTTTCCATGCTTGTGCTTAGGGGTCTCAAATGGATCTTCTATCACCATTACGCACTCCCAATCTATGCCGAGCCACATCTTCATCCTAGCTCTCCAATACTCAAAATCATCATACTCGTATGGTGGTGGTGAGTTTATATCGTCCCCTAGCTTATCCTCCATCATTCCCTCTAGCTTTGCTTTGCTCCCTTGGCGGTTATTCCAATCAAGAGCGGTCCTAGCTCTGATACCAACTGATGGATCGTCTAGCCATGCTAGAGGGGGGGGGGTGAATAGCACTTTGTCGTTCGTTTCTCTACAAGTCGTTAGCGCAGCGGAAACAATAATATGCAAAGTAAAATAAACAATGCTAACAACCTGATTTACTTAGTATCCACCTCGGACGGGTGACTAATCCAAGAATCCATCGGTGGATCAACCCCCGGATAACCTCCGACTAGATCTGTCGCTCCTTGTGAGTGGAGAAACCTCGCCATAGCACTTCAGATGCTCTCTGATAACAATAGACTACTAACTCACTTTACCGAAGTGAGTTTCATCAAGCGAGCTAGTAGGAAACGAGCCCCTTTAAATAGGGCTCGAATCTGAAACAGTCGCTGCTAGTCGAGTGGTCCCACTCAGATTCGACCGTTACAATACAATGTTCAAATCTGCCAGCCTGTTTCATCCTATACCAGTCGACTGCCCATGGGCCAGTCGACTGGTACACACCTAAGCCTAGGGTTTCACTCCTGAGTACAAGTCTCTCCGCACTCAAACCCTCCCGGCTTAGCCCCTGAGTACAAACACTCATACTTAGACTCTCTCAACCCAGTTGACTCTTCACCAGCAGTCTTGACTGTTGCCTTCACGCCCTCTTCATCTTTGGCCCTCGTCCCTCGGATGCACACGCAAACCTTCAGCTTGCCTCCATACCACCCTTCACGTACGCCTCGAAGTCCGCATCCCTCGGCTCATCATCTCTGCTATCCAACAGTCCCTTGGATGCGCACACAAGCCTCCAGCTTGCCTCCATGCCATCCTTCACCTAAAAACATCAACCAAGTCCATGTGTACCTGTACACCTGCACACTCATGTACACATATGAGAACAACACACATCCTAACTTAACCATATTGCCCATACATCAAAATATCATGATCCTCCAGATCATCTCAGGGCCAATTGCCCCAACAGAGGATCCCCAAGATGCGTAGACCTGGATGAGGTGTTGAGGATGCCCGACCGAGAGTAGCCCAAGATCCTACCATCTTATTATGCCGAGAATGCCTAAATGTGTAGACTTGGCCGAGGTGCTGAGGATGCCCGGTCGGGAGCAGCCCAAGCTCCTACCATCTTGTGATGCCGAAGATGCCCAAGATGAGTAGATCTGGCCGAGGTGCTGAGGATGCCCGACCAGGAGCAGCCTAAGATCCTACCATCTTGTGGTGTCGAGGTAATCCAAGATGTGTAGATCTAACCGAGGTGCTAAGGATGCCCGGCCGGGAGCAGCCCAGATCCTACCATCTTGTGGTGCCGAGGATGCCCAAGATGCGTAGACCTGGCCAAGGTGTTGAGGATGCCCGACCTGGAGAAGCTTGAGATCCTACTATCTTATGGTGTTGAGGATGCCCAAGATGCGTAGACCTGGCCGAGGTGTTGATGATGCTCGGCCGGGAGCAGCCTGAGCTTCTACCATCTTGAGGTGCCGATGATACCCAAGATATATAAACATAACCAAGGTGCTGAGGATGTCAGGTCCTGTTCTTGCCAGCATAGGAAAATAACAATGCACCAAGTCCTTGCCTCCTCCTTAACATTAGACTTCACAATTACAAAGAAGTTCATAAGGGGGGAGCGAGGGGCAACATGCAACATAATCACAATTCATAAGCTAGAGAATAAGGTGAAAAAGATAAACCACACAAGAGATTGGTGCAGAAGATAAAAGGCTTTCGTTCAAAATTTGATCTTACATATTAAAGTACATTAAAAAAATACAAAATACAAAGACAAAAAGGCACTATAGCTCCTTCTCCTCCGCCGAGAGCTCCTACCATGCTCGGTTGACACTGAGGAAGCTCAGGTCGCCGTCCGACTTCAGCGCATCAGCTTGCCGAAGTTGCTGAACAGCTCTATTGAAGCCCTACTTCAGCCACCTCAGCACTTGGCAAGTCAAAATGTTGTCAAATTCCTCAGATTGAAGGAATTTGGCCTTGAATACCACCTATGCCCATCGGAACTCCTTGTTAGCCTTGTAGTTCTTTAGTTCTCCTAAAGCTCGATCTCAGGCAGTTATTAGCTTGG
>JAGFNQ010003391.1:95592-154598 GCA_024364735.1 Boesenbergia rotunda | reverse complement strand
TGTCGAAGAGAAACTCTGGCTTGAAAGCAAAGCAGTTAATAAGCTGAAGAGACCAGCACTGTAACTGACTAGCCCATTCCTCTGCCTTCCTAGATTCCATTTCCACTCCTCCCATTCCACGAGTAAGCAGATCACAATGATAGTTTATCCTCCTATCCACAAACTGGTAAAAATGAGAATAGACAATTTCAAGAGAACTTGATGCAAGTTGAATGGCAAGCTCAAGTACTTCTCCGTGATCTGCAACTGCAGGAAAGCTACTAGGATAAGTTGCCAATGTCCTAATGCTCTAACTGCTACCCTCTGCTCCACCCAGTCAATCTACCCCTTAGAAGCTCAACCAAGGGAGGAATGACAGAAGCAGGGACTGCTCTTTCAGCAAATTCCTCCATATTCATAGTGTAGGACCCAATTATATGAGCTGCATAGTATGGGATATAAATGTTCATGGTCATGTTGAGAGCCATCGCCTATTCTTTAAGCCTTTCCATATCCAATGCTGCCATGCATTCAAAGATTCCTAAGTGATGAACTCTGGATCATTTGGATGAGCCATGGCAGTGTTCCACAGTCCCACTGATAGGAAGAACTTGACCATCATCATCCTGGGAAGGAAGCTCTCTGAAGAATTTCAGGATACTTTGACCGACCGCTTGCTGGGATTGCCTTCCTTCATGACACAAGAAGAAGCAACCTGGATAAGGGCAGTCGGTTGGGATCTTCTCCATGATAATAAGAAGCACTTTGAGTTTTTGATCTAGTCACTTTATTAACCCCAAAAGACCTTCTGCACAAAATATATCATAAATGTGTAAAGATAAACCAGCTATATGTAAACATCAGAGTTCAATGCTTAAAGCAAGTTAGCTCTACTTTAACATTAAAAGAAATCATCAATCACGACAATTTAAAATTTTTCACAAATATATGCAATTTTCTGTTATCTCTAGGTAAGGATAAAGAGAATCAATATGTTTCTTTAAAGTTAAAATCTTCATAATTCCTTTTTATGTAATTTTAGTGCAAATTTCATATATGTATGAGAAAGTTTACATGTTGTAAGTGAGCTCTCTTCCACCATAGTAGTAAAAGAGAAAGAGAGAGAAGAACGATATCAATGCAGTTTCACAAATTTAGCATGTCCCAAGATGATTATACAAATGGAAAGGTCACAAACAAAATATATTATTCCAATCCTTGTCTACTTTATTCATGCTTACAAATCAATGCAAATGCTTAACCCTCATAACTCAATGCTAAATCCAAACCAATCTCTGGCCAAGCCCAGTGCAGTCTTGCCCCATCCTAAACTGGTTTATAATAGAACTCTGATCCAGCCAAGTCCGATGCAACCCATCTATCCAGAACTATAAACCAGTCTAGTTTAGCCTAGAATCCAATCCGAGCTTTAAATAAGCTAGATTTAACACAAATTTAACCTAGGTAATTAATTAATCAAACTCTAAACAAGGTAAGATGGCACCCACTAACCCTGCACATCAACCCCACAATCACATGCTCAATTCCATAACTTCATAAAACACTACATTATCATTTTCAATTAAAATTTTACAATCGTTTAATCATGTGTTGTATTTTATTAATCAATTTACAGCTTCATATAACGATCAATAAACTTAAAATCAAACTCAACTGCATGACATTGAAAATTCTTGTTAAATTTAGATATCAACATATACTACTGATTTCTTTGGATGTGCACAAAGCACAGTTCAAAGTATAGCAAAGAAATGGCATGTTGAAATTATAGCAACAAGGGCAACATTTAGGTAATTATGTTGTGCAAAACCCCATAATGATAGAACAACCACACCATGAGATTGAAGAACTCGTAATAGCATCGTAAATGCTAAGATAGTACTGAACATATATATATATAAAAATAAAGTATGGACGGTTTGTGTCAGACCATTTCTTTGCAATTTATATAGAATCGAAAGGGGCACTCACTTGAGAATTGTATGTTTAGACCCAAGGAAAATATTAGACATACATGATTGCATGTTTCATTGTATTGCAACACCTAACACTCTCTCACGACATATAAATTTGGGTATCTCAAAGGTGACCAAAGGAAGTCAAGCTAGGTAGAGTTCAATCGAGCTCAAGTTAGGTTAAATGTATTAGGATTGATCGTAGATCAACCAAAGAGCTAGAGGGGGTGAATAGCACTTTGACCTGAAATTATCATTTAAAATCAAATGTATTGTTCCAATAAATTATCAAAAATACAATACTACTTATCACCAAGACAATGTCTAGGGTGTCGAGTATTTTCGTGTTAACATTTGACACTCCTTGCCTCCTTGGCATGCTAAAATTGAGTTATTTTATAATTATTTTTCTTCATATAAGATAATGTCCAAATTGTAGCATTCCAAATAGAAAAACAAAAGGTTTTTTTTTCCTTTTATTTCTTCATCTCACGTCATGGCCAGGAGGGTTGTGTTGGGTAGCCGGCCGGCATTAAACCGAGACAAATGTTCAATGATCAAACTTCTTCATCTCTTTCCTCCTTCCATCTCCAATTTATTGCTGACACCATACATCAAAACACCAATACGATATCGAAACAGTATTGTTTCAATCAAAGATCAAAATGTTGGCACGACTTAGGATTTCGAAGCCTACCTAAAATGAAATCATTTTGCAAGGTGACACAAGTCTAGTAGAAAAATCAATCAAGTAAAGCAAGCACTAATATAAGGGATTTTACAAAACTCATAAACTTCAATTTCTACTCCATGGCCAATGCTTGTAAGGAGAGTCGCCCCGGAATATCATTTCTCTTTCCTAAAGGTAAAGAAACGTCTTACAAAAGTTTCTTTCAATGAAAGTAAAGTAAATTAATCTCGTAAGAAAAACAAATAACAATAAGACTAGAGATACAACAATTGAAACAATGGCACTCTCTCTAGCTTTTTTTTGAGCTTTTTACCAACCTTGGCGAGCTAACCTTGCCCTTTTATAGTATCTAAGTTGTCTTCAAATACGCTTAGTCCATTATTCTATGCAGATCCAATCGACTCAACCATTTTCCTGTCTACTCAGTTTTTTCTAATTGACTATTTTCGTGATTGTGTAGGCTATAGAGTACGTAATTTTAGCTTCATCTATTGAATTAACAATCGAATTCTAACTTTTTATTGAGATACAGATAGTTGATTGAAATGCCCTTCAGTGACTACCCCTACTCAACTTCCACTTAAGTCAATCAACTCCACTCCAAACCACTCCCTTCTGATTACAAGCAGAACATCTTAATTTAACTCTTTAGTCAACTCAACACTCCAATCGATTGATATCTGGAGCATTGACTACAACTAAACTATGTAGTTCTCACCTAAGTCAAAATCTACCCAAATCAAAGTATAGGTCACTAGTAGACTCTCACAACTCACTAAGAGTTTCCTGCATTTGCAACTTTACTTTTCACAAGATTTCATCTCCCATTATGTTTTTAATCCCTTAGATCCATCAAGTCCTTGACTTGTTCCACATGTCATACTTCGTAAGTCACCTACATAGTCCACCTCTTGCACTTGTGGAAGCTATCAAGCCAACTCAAGCCAAAACCTCTTGGCCATGCCAAGTAAAGCTCCATGAGTTTCGTGTGCATTTTATCAAGCCCCTGCAAACTTCATGCACACACACATCATTCAAACAAACCTAACTTAAACACTTTACGAAACACATCAAAACATGTTGGTCGATAACAAATAATTAGGACGTAATCACACTAACAAAATGGACTATGCCTAGAGAGTAACCAGTTTCAGTTAAGTGAGCTCAATAAGACTGGGAAACACTGACAAATAGTGGAGCTTGGAATAAATAGTTTAATCCTTTACAGGAGTTCAAGTGAGAATGGAAATATGTTGTAGCTAGGGAAAATTTTATCTCCTTGCACATAGACCAAAATCACAATAATAATTAGAATCTCTCTGCTTCTGTATGCCTTTGGAGTGAGTGTCTATCCAATGGTCCTCTATTATATGTTGCTTAACTAATAGTAGATTCACCTTTTTTGTTGGATTAACTATTTTCCACCTAACTCAACTATGATTTCTCAAGTCAATCCCTATTCACAAATACTCTAGTAGGTATTTTACCCACATTGCTCCTATATTTGGTCCAACAATATTGTGGACTATGTAACATGTACTCATCCAATTTAAGTTCTTGCTATTGCCTATTGGTTGAATGCTATAAAGAATGTAGAGATAAAAAAATACAAAACAATTCCACTTCCAAGTTTGATAATACAAACTATTAGTCCCAAACAAAAGAGAACATTGTTGCACATCTCACATTAATTATCCCAATTTTCATTGGAAGAGTACTAATTAAGGCTATCACTTATTCAAGAGTGTTGAATACATAAATCTGTAGGTTTTTTTTAAGAATGATGAAAAATATGATACCAAGTCAAGAGCCAAACTACCAGGTTCTCATGGAATTGACTCTTACATTTTTCCTTTCTGAGAATTGAACAAATTTCTAGTTACTCTTCTCATGTGAAGAATTCAAAACGTAAGTAATTCCAACTAAAACAATAAGAATTTTTTTTTTTCAGGAATGATCAACCTATAAGGGAGGTTTAACTTAAAGATCAACCCTGATACCTCGATATGAACAGGAACATCAACTTCCCAACTCTAATCACCTGAGAAACTACTCCAATAGCATACCTCTCTAGCATAAAAACAGTTGGAAAACCAAAAATGCCTAAATTCTACTATGATTCGAAGCATTCTCTCCATTCATCAGAACAACAGACTAGATCGGTCCATATCCCACCAAACGTCTATCTGTACGGAAATGTAAAAAGGACGTCTATTTCCATTCCAGAGAAAAGGGGCCGAATGCATAAAACCCTAATTGCAAGGCAAAGCAAATCCCCGGAAAAGGGGGCATCTTTTCACGAAAGGAATCCTCTGTACATAAACAACTGTTTCTCAAATACCTTCTCCAAACGCTGCCCTACGCTAGTTTCCTACAAATAAAGCAGAGAAACGCGGCGAAGGCAAGGATTATTGGTCAACTCACCTGAAAATGGAATCGATGCGGGACGAAACACACTCGAAAAAGAACGGCGGCGAGATTGGACAGCAACCAGACTAGGCGAGCTAAGTGAACAGGAACTGCGCAGACTCAGATTCCGCCGATGACAGAAGACAAACGAGCGATTCCAGCGATGACTGATGAGTGGCGCCTCGAGCAGTAGACTGTGTCAGTAACACGGCCCTCAATCCGCCGATCTACGACATCGCTCGCTCTCTCTCTCTCTTTCGAGCAGCAGACAAGGAAAAGGAGACAAGAAAGTGGGCAGTGTGAGTGTGGGCAGCGGCCGTGCAAAGAAGCGATGGTATTTCTTGTCTGGTGATTTTAAGGTAATTTCATTTCGTACCGTCAATTTTTCAATTTGACCACTCCGCTATTTACTATTTATTTTTATTCAAAGGCGAAAACGCCACAGACTATGATGCAGCGGTAAGATGATTAATCACTATTTCAAATATTCACGGTTCGATCCCCAACTATGATATATTTACAAGAATTTTTCTTTCAAATGGAGCGCGAATCCTGAGACGCTGAGCTTCTATAAAAAAAATTTATAGGGCCGAATCGATAATTAAAAAAATCTCGTTAACCATTTAAAAACGAAAATTCAAAAAGATGTCTTTTTATTTATTTATTTTATTTGAAATCGTGAAAAGGCTCGCAGTTTGAGTGTTTTTTTAATCAAAATGACACCTCAGGGCCCTCGTGGCCCTACGATTATGTTTTATCCTCCGATTCCATTTTATTATTTTTATTATTATGTTTCCTTTATATTTCTTACTTAAATCTTATACTTGAGAGGTATTATAACCGTTATAATTATAGAATTATTATACACAATTTTATAGTTACTATAATATAGAAAAATATTTAAAATTAAAATTATTTGAATTTTTTGAAAAAACTTTAAACGATATTTTTTAGCTGAAATCAGATTCCTACCAATTTTAACATGTAATTATTGTCTTAACAAGTTTCGATTTGATATATTATGTATTTTATTATTTAAATCGAATTAAAAATTATGATCTCTCAAAATTTAAAATTTAATATTCAAGTTGTGATGACTAAGATTTCGTGACAACTAAAATTGTGCAACTATATAATTATAATAACTATGGTTTTATAATTGTACAATGTGACTATTAAATTCTAATCTTTGGAAATTCATAACTTTCAACACAGACAAATCAAATTTCTTTCGAAAATCTACAAATTATAAGATAAAATTCATAATGACCCAATTTCAGACTTTAAAATGTCGTTTAAAATTTTTTTTAGAAGTTCAGAATAATTTTATTATTCCAAAAATCAGATGGATGTCCTTTTAATTTCTTACTATTTTATTTTATTCAGATGTGGAATACTCTTTTATTTTCAAAAGTACTTTTATTTTTTATTAGTATTATAACGCTATAAAATTATAACTATTATAATATAATATTAATTAAAAATAAATTATTTATATTTTAACACTTATCTCACAACTATTATAATATAATATTTATTAATTTTATTATTATAAAATTATGAATTATAATTAATATAATATTATTAATAATATACGGGGTAGAATGAGAAGTCTTTTTAATAATAAATTAAAAAAATGCAACTTTGATGTTTATCGATTTTATAAAAAGAAAGTTTTCGCTCTTTTCCTATTTACCGTGGCCCGTGGGCATCTCGTTTTGTCAAATTTTACCATTAAAATCTGTTGCAATTTATTATATCTGTCGAATTTCAGCGTACGTAATTTTGATTGAAAATTATGTAGATTTAAATTTTTAAAAGTATATATATATTTTTTTTAAACAATAGAGGGAAAGTCACATAAATTTTTTAAAACGGTTAGGAAATTATAAATAATAAATATTTGTTTAGAAAAATAAATTTTAAATTATCAAAAATAATTGGAAAAAAAATCAAAAAGGTGTTTCGGATTTTATAGCTCATTAAAAAAGACGTTTCTTTTTCAAAAATAAACATTGAACTAAAATTATTGTAGAAACTAGAAGACAACTTCTATAATATGTAATAACTATTACATAGTTTCTACAATATATAAAAGATATTTGGTAGTTTATTGGTACTTTTAGGCTTTATTTAGGCTTCTATAAAAGTCAACTTAATTTCAAAAGACAACTTTTATAAAAGAAGACTGCAGTCGAGTCTATTAGTATTTTTAGGCTTTATTTAGGAACTGATGGCTATTTAGATTTGGAGAATACATTCATTGTACCGTCTTTCAGATGAAACCTAATTTCAAAATCTTGTTTGGACAAATCAGGTTATTCTTGTTCATTTGGAAATGGAATGTTTAGTATTTTCTTAAATTCGGTTTTGATTGGCAATAATTTCTTGGTTGATAAACTTTATAAATTAAACACCTTTACTTCTACGGTTGACAATATAATAATAATGCATAGTATAGGTACAAAACGTAAATTAATTAACGAGAGTTCTTCTATGTTGTGACATAGGCGTTTAGGACATATATCCAAACGACGCCTAGAAAGGTTAATGTCACATGGAATTCTTGATTCCCTTGATATGCCCGACTTTGATGTCTACATAAAGCGTGTTAAGGGAAAGACAACTAACAAAAGGAACAAAGGAGCTAGCTGTTGTAATGACGTTTTGGAGCTAATGCATACGGACATTTGTGAACCATTCCCTAAGGCATCTTGGAATGGACACAAGAATTTTATTAGCTTCATATATGATTATTCCAGATTTAGCTATCTGTACCTTATTTATGAGAAATCGCAATCTTTAGACATGTTCAAAATTTTCAAAGTTGAAGTTGAACTTTAACTAGATAAGAAAATTAAAGCCGTCTGATCCGACCGTGGAAGAGAATATTACGGTCAATATGATGAATCAGGTGAGCAGCGTCCAGGACCTTTTACAAATTACCTTGCTGAGTGTGGGATTGTGCCTCAGTATACCATGCCTGGTACACCCAATCAGAATGGAGTAGCTGAGTGTCACAATCGAACCCTAAAAGATATGGTGAGAAGTATGATGACTTTCACTTCTCTACCGGAGTCTTTGTGGGGTGAAGCACTCAAGACTACAATTTATCTACTCAATAGAGTACCTAGTAAGACAGTAACAAAAAACCTCATTTAAGATGTGGACGGGTAGAAAGCCTAGCATTAGGCATTTACACGTCTGGGGTTGTCCATATGAGGCTAGGCCTACAAGCCTAATGAAAGGAAACTGGACTCAAGAACTGTTAGCTATAATTTTATAGGTTATTCTGAGAAATCAAAGGGGTATAAATTTTATGATCCCTCTAATAGATCCTTCTTCGAAACAGGAAACGCCAAATTTATTGAGGACAATGGGAGCGATAAAATCAGGGAAGTATCTATTGAGGAAAGCGTTGGCGATCCTCCTATAGTCACTACTAGTGCGATCAGTAATAGTATGGTTACCATACCGCATATTATGGATACTGCACATCCAATGAGCGTAGTAAACCAAGATATTCCCATGGCATCTCCAATGCAATTGAAGGAGTCTACCACTGAAATTGAAATATTGCCTCATATTGATGAGCAAGTACCTCAACCATCTCAATCACAAGTGCCCTTAAGGCGATCTATAAGGGAATGGAGAAGCACGAATTCTTGTGACTATGTTTATCTCCAATAGCATAATTTTGATATAGGGTTGGAAAGTGATTCTACATCTTTCCAAGAAGTCAAACCATGTTCTAACCCTGAAAGGTGGATTAATGTCATGTAAGAAGAGTTGAAGTCTATGGCAGACAATGACATTTGGGAACTTGTCAAATTGCCTGAAGGTTCGAAACATGTTAGTTGTAAATGGATATTTAAAACCAAGCGAGATTCGAAGAGCAAAATTGAAAGGTATAAGACTCGTCTTGTTGTCAAGGGATTCACTCAGAAGGAAGACATTGATTATAAGGATACTTTCTCACCTGTGTCGACGAAAGAATCCCTTAGGATAATCATGGAACTTATAACTCATTTTGATTTGGAGTTATATCAAATGGACGTAAAGACTGTATTTCCTTAACGAAGACATAGAGGAGTCTATATACATGGTGCAACTAGAGAACTTTGAGTCCTCAGACTCAAGCACCTAGTATATAGATTAAAGAAGTTCATTTATGGTTTAAAATAGGCATCCCGTCAATAGTACCGGAAATATGATCAAGTGGTTACCTCATTTGGATTTAAAAAGAACCTCGTTGATCAGTGCATATATATTAAGTTCAGTGGGAACAAGTTTGTTATACTTGTTCTGTACGTGGATGATATATTGCTTGCGAGCAATAATAAGGGTCTGCTACATGAAACCAAGTCATTTCTATCTGATAAATTTGAAATGAAAGATCTTGGTGAAACATCTTTTATTCTAGGCATTCATATCTGTCGTGATCGTTCAAAAGACATTCTTGGACTTTCATAATAAGCCTATATTGAAAAGGTGCTTATAAGGTATGACATACAGAACTGTACACCTAGTGTCATATCTATGTCAAGAGATGATAAGTTCAGTTTGCAATAGTGTCCACGACTTGAACTTGAAATAAAGGAGATGGAACAATTCTCATATGCGTCAACAATGGGAAGTCTCATGTATGCACAAGTTTGCACTCGACCAGATGTAGCATTTATAGTTGGGATATTATGCAGATATGTTAATAACCCAGGACCATCGCACTAAAAAGTAATTAAAAGATTGATGCGGTATTTGCAAAGAACTAAAGGACACATGCTCACATATCGGAGGTCAGATCACCTGGAGGTGATTGGTTATTCAGACTCTGATTTTGTTGGATGCTTGGATAGCAAGAGGTCCACTTCAGGCTATATCTTCATGCTTGCTGGAGGGCTATATTTTGGAAGAGCATCAAGCAGACGTTAGTAGCCACTTCTACTATAGAGACAGAATTGGTAGCATACTACGAAGCATCCAACCATAGGATTTGGCTGTGAAACTTCATCGCAGCATTGCATATCATTGATGGCATTGCTAAATACGTCTAATTAAAAACCGGTAGAATAAATTTTTTGGAAAATATATTGGAAGATTTAGGGTTATCGGACTAGGATAAAGGGTTTTCAGGTAAACTCTTAAATTACGAGAGGGTAAATAATCTAACCCTAGAGATTATTTGATGTGGATTACAAATAAGTTGGAGGGTTAAATGGTTAAAACCCTTACCCTAGGGTAGGGTTCGAATTTCAGAAAGTTGAGGGACTTTTCTGCAAAAGATCCACCCCCTTTATAATCCTTGCTCTTCTCTCTCTCTCGGTGTCGCGAGCCCTAACCGCAGCCAAACTCCCCGAGCCCCTTTCTCTTCTTTATCTCGCGACGAAGCTCCTCCCCTTCGCCGGATCGCGACATCGTCGGCCTTAAAGATCTTCTTCCCAGTCTCAGCTTGGTCACCCGATGCACGCCGGAGTCTCAACTCCGAATCTCCTTTTCTCTGTGTGAGTTGAGACACATAGCTTACCCGATCGCTGCCTTGCTGTCGAGGCCGACGATCCCCACTCATCTCCTGTTGGCTCCAGACAGGTACTAGATCTCCAGCGATTCTTTTACCTTTGGTAGTGAGTCTTCTTATTCCCTGATCACTCACCCCATTGGGCACAAGCTGATCACAGATTCGGCAATAGGAGCATCTTCTTTCCCCATTGCCTAAGCGCATCCAACTCTTGTATTGAGACTGTGTGGCTATTCTGTCTAGTCTACGATCCGGTTGCAAGTACCATTGGATCGGAGTAGAAGCAGGGGGCAGAGGAAGTTCTTGCGTGCATCCGCCATGTGAGATTTGGTTTGATTAGATTGGTTTTTGGATTTGGATCAGTTTGATTGAATCTATAAGAATTGGATGAGGTTGTAAGCTTGATTGAAGTTTTAAATTGGTTTTGTAATCAGTAGGATTGTGTTAGGATTTTGGGTTGAAACTTGCAGTTGGCAGTACCCTAATTGTGCTTGCCTTGAGCTGAGATTATGAATTGAACAATAGGGTTCAAGTTAATAATATGGTGGAATGGGTAGTGTTTTCCTTTTAGCTGTGGATTGATTTAATCAGTAGTTTAGTTTCGTTTTGAATTGTAGTAGATTTGTTCCTTTGAATTGTACTCATTTCCATGAATTCCTTGTGGTTTATGCATCTAATCGAATCTGTTTGGAATTTGATTGAGCTTACTCTTCCCAATCAGTGTTGTTGGATTCTGAGATGGGAGTTTTCATTAATATCTACAGTCGAGTTTGTTTAGGTGGTGCACTACAAAAATAATAAGGAATTGCGACGGACTTTTTTAATAGTCCGTCGCTAGTGGCGACGAATATATCGTATCCGTCGTCAGAGTTGTACGCCAAGTCAAACCCCTGAATATAGCGACGGACTTGGTCAAAGTCCGTCGCTAGCACTAAGCGGCAGGTCAAACCCCTCAATATAGCGACGGTATTGGTCAAACCCGTCGCTAATCAGCGACGGACAAGTTAATCCGTCGCAATAATACTTAAAAAAGGCGACGACCCCCTTCCCCCGCGTCCACGCGAACCCTAGCTCGATCTCCCCTCTTGGCGATTCTCCTCCGGCGAACCCTCCTCCGATCCCAGGTACGCGAGCTAAGCCACATTTCTCGTATTTTCTCGTTTGTTTGTGTTTACGTGGTGGCGTCGCCTTCTCCGGGCAGCCACGGCTTGGCACGGCCGCGCACGGCCTCACGGGGGCAGGCGCGGCCTCCCGTGGCCCCTCGTGGGCAAGCGCGCCCGGTCGCGGCCCAGCGTGGCCGTTCGCAGCCAGCTGCGACCGCGCCCCGCCTGCTGCGGCCGCACGCCGCCTGCTGCGGCCGGCCGACGCCTCCTGCGGTCGGCAATTATTCAATTAACTGATTAATTGATCAGTTAATTAATTAGTCAAATTATCATTTAATTAATTTACATAATAATTTCCTTTGTTAAATCATTAATTGTGTAATTAATTGATCAAATATTTGATTTATTTTAGATTAATTAGATTATTAAGATGATTAATTGTTTGATTAATTTAATTAATTGATTCATTAATTAGATCTTGTTTGATTAATTTTAGATTAATTGTTTGAATAATTAGATTAATTTGAAATGATTAATTGTTTGATTAATTAGAATAATTGATTCATTAATTATATCATGTTTGATTAATTAGATTTATTTTTTAGTATAACATCAATATCAAATTTTAATATGGATCATAATATGTGTGATTTGATTAAATTGTCTTATCTGAATTCAGATACAATGTATCCGAACAAGGCATGGATGTATAATAGGTTAGACAATAGATTTATCCGTGAGGAATTTTTTGCTGGAGTGGAAGAATTTGTTAACTTTGCAAAGTGTCATCCTGAGTGTTTGAATGGCACAGAGTTGAAGTGTTCATGTAATCAACGCAAATGTAGAAATACAGCTTTCCGCGATGAAGATACAGTGAAAACTCATATCGCCAGGTATGGGTTTGTTCCAGATTATTACAACTTATACTGTCATGGAGAGTCGTATGTATATGAATTTGGTGGACCTTCTGTTGCATCATCATCGAACTCAATTGGACCAGAGACATCATATAACCCTGCTGATGCAATGCAATTAATGGTTTACGATGCAATGAACGCTTTTGATCAATCAAATGTAGAACAAGTACCTACTTCTGATATTCAGAAAATGTATGACATGTTAAAGGCTAGTGAAAGAGAATTATGGGAAGGTATTCCTTCAGGCCATTCTCAATTATCTGCTACTGCAAGATTATTGAATATAAAGGCAGAACATCATTTCTCAGAACGATGTTATGATAACATATGTCAACTTATGTCAGAGTTGCTTCCAACTGATAACTGCATGACTGATAGTTTCTACAACACTAAAAAACTAATCAGAGCCTTGGGTTTGCCAATTGAGAAGATACATTGTTGTGTCAATAATTGCATGATTTATTGGAACCAAGATAGTGAGTTGATGGAATGCAAAATCTGTAATCATCCTCGTTACAAGCATGGTGCTCGCATGGTAAATCAGAAGAAGAAGAAAAATATTCCTTACAAAGTCATGTATTACTTTCCTTTGACTGCTAGACTCCAACGTTTGTATGCATCAGCAGCAACAGCAAGTCATATGATCTGGCATCAAAACCATAGACATGATGGAGACATTATGTGTCATCCTTGTGATTCCCCTGCATAAAAATATTTAGATTCAACATTTTCTTCCTTTGCTATGGAACCACATAATGTCAGACTTGGACTTTCTGCAGATGGATTTCAGCCATTTGGAAGTTATGGACAACAATATTCATCGTGGCCTGTTATCTTAACATCATACAACTTACCACCATGGATGTGCATGAAAGATGAATTCATGTTTCTTACTGTTTTAATTCATGTTTCTACAAATGGAGAAAGAAGGCTGATAGACCTACAGAGGTCCCTGAGATGATTTGGGCAGCATGGCGAGCTGTCTGGGATGACCAGCACTGGCAAGAGAATGCTGCGATTGCTCGAGTCAATCGCAATTCAGAGCTTGCTGGCCCCAGCACGGGATCCACGAAGCACATTGCTGGATCCCGTTCCATTGTCCAGCATGCTAGTGATTTGGTAAGTAGTTTTTATTTAGGTTATTAAAGGCATTTAGTATGTTTTTTTGGATATGTTTAAACATTATATTTTGTGTTTACAGGCTGCTGAGCTACAGAGACCTCCCACTAGTTGGGAGTTATTCAGCAAGATCCACAAGAAAAAAGATGGGTCTTTTGTCAATCGTCGCTCCCTAGCAATCAATGTAAGTATATTAATTATATTTTATTTGTTTTGACATTTTATATAGATTAATTAAATTTTTATTTCACAGGAAGCAATGACCACTAGAGTTGCTGAGGCACAAGCGTCTCAGCCTGCTGCAGAGGGGGAGGATGCACAGCCTCTTTCCACCGACAATGTGAATCGGATTTATTTTGATGTCGTCGGTGGGAAGAGGAAGACCGCTCTATACGGCCTGGGCTCTCAGGCAAAAATTACATATGATCAGATGAGAGTTCCAGGGGTTAGGGGACGTCCAACATCCTCCTCCTCTACCTCTAGTGAGGTTCGTCATTTGCGGGAGGAAAATGAAACCCTGCGGACTCGAATCACGTCGATAGAGTCGACGTGGGTCGGGAGGGACGCAGAATGGGCTAAGAGGGACACAGAGTGGGCTCAGAGGGACGCAACGAGGGATGCTGAGTTGAGAGATTTGCGGGCTCGCCGGGCATACACTGAGGATATAGTGTGTCACATGCAAGCTTTTGCAGCGACCCTATCGCCGATGACACAGATGCCAGCCCTTCCCGCCCCTCGTTTTGAGTCTCAGGATACACAGATGTCAGCCGCTCTCGCCCCTCGTTTTGAGTCTCAGGAGACACAGGATCCTGAGCATACCACAGAGGAGTAGAGATATTATAGTGGTATGATCTATTTTTTCTCTAATTTTTTTCAGTAACAATGTATTAAGTTATTATATTCATAATGATTGTTTTCTTATTACTTCATTTATGTTTACAGATTCCACATTATCAGAGTTGAATTCAGATTTCTTCTCTTGCTTGAAAGATATGAATATTGGATATTATTCCTTTATTGTTTCTTATTTGTTATTTTTCATTTACATATTTAATATTATTAGAGTTATCTTCTATTTGTTAATTTTCTTCTATTAGAGTTATCTTCTATTACATATGCTTACTTCATTTGTTATTTCTTATTGGTATCAATTCAGATTTCTTTCTTTATTGGATTGCTTTCTTATTGTTTTATCTTCTATTGTTTTGTTTCTTATTGCTTACTTCTATTGCTTTCTTATTGTTTTATCTTCTATTGTGTAGGTTATTCTTTTCTATCCATTATTCACTCTGATATTCATGTACGTAATGATTCTCTACTAAATTCTGATTTTTTATGTATATAGTTTTTTTATTTACTCTGACTTATGTTTACTTTCTTTTGATGTATACATTTGGATATTACTCTTGTTTGGATTCGATATTGGAAATGAAAGTTTAGATGTTTACTCTTATTTGAAAGTTTGGATTGTATAAGTTTGGAAATGAAAGTTTGGATTGGATAGTGAAATATTTACTCTTGTTTGAATGTTTGGATGTTGTAATAATTATTTTTGTTTAATGTTTGTTTGGATGTTGTAAAATATACTCTTATTTGCTATTTGTTTGGATCAGTGGATTATTATTTTGTGTATATTATTGATGTATCTATGGGATGTTGTAAAAACAGCATTTGGCTATGAAATTTTTTCCAGATTTAGCGACGGATTTTTTTAAAAAACCGTCGCAAATAGCGACGGAAAATTGACTTTTCCGTCGCTATCACGATAGATTAGCGACGGATTTTGACTGTATCTGTCACTATTACGATAGTTTAGCGACGGATATTGACCAAATCCGTCTCTATAATGAAAGAGTTGCGACGGATATTTGACTGTCCGTCGCTAAATTCTCTCGGGACACGTCACCACATATTTAGCGGGTTTTTGCGATGGGCTTATATGTCCGTCGCTAACTTATCATTGCGACGGCTTATATGTCCGTCGCCAAATCACATTAGCGAAGGGTTTTTTTTTCGCCGTCGCTACTCACGTCACCACATATTTAGCGGGTTTTTACGACGGGCTTATATGTCCGTCGCTAACTTATCATTGCGACGGCTTATATGTCCGTCGCCAAATCACATTAGCGACGGGGTTTTTTTTTTCCGTCGCTACTCCAGCACTGCGACGGGGGTTCGCCCGACGACACTCAATCCGTCGCTATTCCGTCGCTATTAGTGTTTTGCGACGGAATAGCGACGGATTTTGTCCGTCGCTATTTGCTATTATTTTTGTAGTGGTGGATTAATGGGGATAGTTAATAAGGTTAATTACTTGATGAATGGTTAATCAAATTGGTGGCTAAATTGGTAAATGAGTGTTAGATTGGATTGGAATGAGATTGGAGGTTGGATTAAGCTAATGATGATTATCTAATTAACTCATAGGATTAATGGAACTGTATTGGGCATATTGGAATTTTATTAGCTTTCATTAACATTAGTATTAAAAGATGAGGTTGATTAGTAGGTGGATTAATCAGTTAATTGTTGGGTTAACTAATGGGTTAATTTGAGATTAAATCTAATAACCTATGCGTGATAATTCGGGTTCCGAAAACCTAACATGAATCTAATCTATGTAACTTGGGATAATTAGGGGTTACTCATTTAATTATGATTAATTAAATGAAATGGGATAATTAGAACGATCCTAATTATTTAAGATAGCTCGTTTAGCTATGAATTATATATTATTGTAGCTAAACATTATGCCTTTAATACAGGGTATTGATTGAATTATCATTACTGATTATCGGACAGGAGGTTCTTTTCTGATACGAGCATCTCTCTTTTAAGGCGGGTACTTCTTGTTTGTCTCTTTAAAACCATTTATCTTATGCATGACTATTTTATTGATTGCAGTAGGTTATTTTACCTTAAATCTGAACCTGTTGTTTTTCTACTTGATACTTACTACTGACCCTTGAGATTATCCGAAATTTTATTTATACAGTCTCATGTTTGATATTCTTACTCTGTATGGTGCATACATGTGTAGATGTACATAGGAGTAATGGTAGGTTGTATTATACCTGATATTGATTAACTGTTAGACCTACTTGGCATTTATACCTGATTTTTATGGTTGTTAGGTCATGGTATTGGATACATGTCTGTGCACATTAGATTGAGGTATAGATGGGGATTGGGTGGGTTTGCATGTGTTAGAGTCATGCACTATCTTTGCATTGCTGTATGTTGGCTATCATCGACTCCTATATAGTCTGAGACCATCGCCAGTTACATTGTGATATGCACACACATCCACTCAAGGGTAGTGGCTACCATATAGTGTGTGCATTTGGCTTGTATTGCTCTGCTCGGCTGCTTTTGGATAGTGATTCTGGAGCGTGGTAGCAACCAGGAATCCCTTCTCGTCCTAAGACTCGAGAAGATGAGAGCGAGACTCCCCCATTGCCTGGGGTAGGTGTTGGAACTTGGATGGGTAGAGAGGGGGGGAATGAATGTAGTCAAACACTAGAACTTTAGCACTTTTCGATTTTCTGCACCTCAAGGGTTAGTAGCACAGCGGAAGCACAAGAAAAACAGAGTTGTAGAAAACTAAACCCTAAACTAAGCACAAACACAAAACGCTAACAAAGAGGATTTACAAGGTTCGGGGATAACTTGCCCCTACTCTTTGGCGTGCCCTTAAGGTGGGCGATCCCTTGATCATCGGCAGATCAAGCCCCAGAAAATCCGGATAAAATGCAACCTCCTTCTCGGTGGAGTAACCTCTCCACAGCGTTTCGAATGAATCAAGTATAAAGCACAGGAAACATAAGAAGGATCTTACATAGCACTTAGAACCACAAGAACACAAGCAAACTTCTCCCGAGCTCCACTCAACGCAGATCTCACGCAAGAACTCCCTTCTTCGTGTCTTCTCGCTGATGGACTCGCCAAGCTTTTTGCTTCTCTTCCAAGTGCTCAAGTAACAGAAGGTTGCTTCAAGGATCACAGTCGCTTACTCAAAGAGATGATCAAAGTTGTCGCAAGAGTTTTTTTTTTTTTTTACTCAGAGTGATTGCCAAGGATGGATCAAGTGTTGCTGCAACAAGAGAACTCCTCATCTCTTCATCGCCAGCCAGCACTTAACCTTCTGCCGATCGTCAGGTCACAAGTCAGACGCTCCTCTGCAGCAGAACTCACCATCTGCTCATCTTCACTAGCCCAGCTAGCCCTGACTTCCTCTGGACTCACTGAACTCTCTCCAGTCGAGCCCCAGGTCATCAGCTCCTCAACCGTTGCAGCTAGCGCCAGAAGACGTTGTTTCCTGCAAATGAAAACCAGCCAAACCTGCTCAACGGAAAGCCTCCCATTGACCCTCCTTGAGTGTTTGAATCATCCCTGTAAAGCCTGCACACTCCAACAGAAGCTTAGCAATGCATATCAAAACATATCAGCAACGTATCAGAGAATCGGCAAAGAAAACAGTCGCGATCAGAGCTTCTAACAACGTATTTGAATTAAAGTTCTGCTCCTGATCGGTCCCCAGACCGATCAGGGAGGACCCTGATCGGTCACCAGACCGATCCAATAGTCTGCTGCACACTCTAGATCGGTCCCCAGACATATCCAGCAGTCTGCTGCATACTCCAGATCGGTCCCTAGACCAATCAGGCTGTGGCCTGATCGATCACCAGACCGATCAGGACATGCTCAGACCGATCAGGACCCACCTTGATCGGTCATAGTGAGGAACTCACGACATTTGATAGTTCACCAGAACGATCCGAATAGTATACCTGATCGGTCACCAGACCGATCAGGAGTCGATCAGTAAGGTTTGCCAAAGTCACCGTATGTTCCCTGATCGGTCACCAGACCGATCAGACATCGCTGGATCGGTCACCAGAACGATCCACGAGGGAACTCCGTGCCAAACTCCCTGATCGGTCACCAGACCGATCCAGGCAAGGTCAAATCCACTCTAAGTCACGAGAACAAGCTTCTAGCCCTTCTCTGACTCGTTCTTAGTCCCCCGGACCAAGACTCCGTGCCCAGTTTCACTCACCGGGACTTCAACCTAGCCCTCCAAGTTAGGACCTGACCCTCCAAGCCAGGGTTTCATCCAACCTAGCTCTCCAACCTAGGACCTGACCCTCCAAGCCAGGATTTCATCCAACCTAGCTCTCCAAGCTAGGACCTGACCCTCCAAGCCAGGATTTCATCCAACCTAGCCCTCCAAGCTAGGACCTGACCCTCCAAGCCAGGATTTCATCACCTAACCCTCCGAGTTAGGAATTTTCACACCTAGCCTTCCAAGCTAGGACTTTTCCACACCTAACCCTCCAAGTTAGGAATTTTCACACCTAGCCCTCCAAGCTAGGACTTTTCACACCTAGTCCTCCAAGCTATGACTTTTTCACACCTAACTCTCCAAGTTAGGACTTTTCACACCTAGCCCTCCAAGCTAGGACTTTTTTTACACCTAACCCTCCAAGTTAGGACTTTTTACACCTAGCCCTCCAAGCTAGGACTTGTTCACACCTAACCCTCCAAGTTAGGACTTTTCACACCTAGCCCTTCAAGCTAGGACTTTTTCCATGTCAGCGTACGATCTCCCGATCCACCTGGACTTAATCCGAATTCAACCAAACTTGAATCAAACTTAAATCGGTGTCAAACACCAAAACAACAATCAGGGTCAGACTACATCAACAGTAGGAGGGTGCTCTCCGCTAGCATCCTATCCACTTGGTCATGCAGGAGCAGTAATAGTAGAGTGCGTACAGTTGTTACAACCCTACCCCACTCACCCGTTCATTTATGATAGGTGAACGGTGGCCTAACTGGTGTCAAGGGTGATACATGTCATTGCACCATGTGCATATGTTGCATCGTGCATTGTTTGTGCTTGCTGCATTTTGGATGACATGCACATGTTGGTGCAGACAACACCCAAGTCGAACCAGTGTTTTGATAAATGACAAAGGGTTCAAAAGCTAAGTCTTATTTGTTATCTAACATGATGCTTAAGTGTGCTGGTTGAAGTCCTAGCAAAGGAATGCTAGGCACCTAGCGAAGGAATGTTAGGCACTGAAACCCTAAGTCCTGGCGAAGGGCAGCTGGGCACCTAGCGAAGGGCTGCTAGGATACGAAGACCTAGCGAAGGACTGCTAGGCACCAGGCAAAGGACAACCTGGGAACCAAGACCTAGCGAAGGACTGCTAGGCACCTGGCGAAGGACTGCCAGGATCCGAAGACCTGGCGAAGGACTGCTAGGCACCGGGCGAAGGACAGCTTGGTATCCAAGACCTGGCAAAGGACCGCTAGGCAAAAGTCCAACCGGAGGTGCCGGTTGGCCCCAGGTAAACTCTCCTGAGAGGAGTAGGTGAGGACGCGTTCTCCATCGAGGGAACAGTAGGCGTCGGTTCGACCTAAGGCTCCATTTTGGAGACCCAAAGTCAGAACCAAGACAGCTAAGGCTGTATAAAACTAACATATTACTGCTTTATGTTGTTTTGGACTAACCCTGGATGCATGACCGAAGGAACGAGTGTCTGCAGCTCAGAGAGCCTCAAAGGAGTGAGGCAGAAGCTGAGCAGGGCGCCCCTAGTGTCCCGGGCGCCCCCAAGGTAAATACAAAACAAGAAGAGCAAAGTACGTTTCGGAAGCTCACTGGGAGAGGCGCCCCCGTGCTCCCGGGTGCCCCCAGTGCCCAGGGCGCCCCGCACCCAAGCCACCGAAGCGTATAACCCTGATCCAGCAGAGAAGCTCGCTGAAGAGGTCAACCAGGGCGCCCCCAGCGTCCAGGGCCCCCCCAGTGTCAAACCTCAGCCCTATTCGAGTGGGATAGAGGCTGACCGAGACAAGCTCGGATCGGGTGACACGTGGGGGGGGGGCGCCCCCGACGTCCAGGGGTGCCCCGAAGTGCTATAAATAGCACCCAACGCCAAGGCTTCTCAACAATCAATTCTTCCAACGCACCCACGCTCTTCTACTTCCGCGCTCTGCTCCGGAAACCTCCCGACTCGAGATACAAGCGCCGACGACGTCCCTCTGCTCAGAAAATACAATCTACACCGGACGTCGATAACGAAGAGCCATCTTTAAGTTTACTGTACCATTTTCTGTAATACATTTTGTAAACTGGTTTTGCGCACATATAGAATTTCCCGCAGTAAACAGTCAACGACCGTGGGCCTTGGAGTAGGAGCCGACCGCGACTCCGAACCAAGTAAAAGATCTTGTGTTCGTGTTTTGTGTTTATTTCTTCCGCTGCGTAATTTCTCTAACTCTTATCCGAATGTTTTACGATATTCACCCCCCCCCGCTCTATCGTTTCTCTCGATCCAATAAGTGGTATCAGAGCGGGGAAGCTCAAATTTGGTGCAACCACCAGTTTGAGAATTTTTTGGATTTTCGTAAAATTATTTCTTATTTTTTTCGAATTCTTATCGTTAATCGAGACCGGTGCAACACCCCTCAATATTTAATTTTCTTTATCCCGCACTACTAATCCAAGACCAAGTCTTGGGACAAAGTTTTTCTTTCTCTTATCTCTTTTTCAGATAAAATCCCTAATGGCCATGCAAGAAGGATTCAGCACAGCCAGACCTCCACTTTTCAGTGGAGAAGACTTTTCCTACTGGAAAAGTCGAATGGAGGTCCACCTGAAAACTCAGGTGGACATATGGATAATCATCCAGTCCGGACTGGAGATTCCAAAGAACGCTGAAGGTGTACCTCAAACCTACACAGAGTGGGACACCGCTCTGAAACGGAAGATTGAGGCTGATGCAAAGGTGACCCAGACCCTTCAATGCGGCTTAACAAAAGAGGAACTGAACCGGGTAGATCCATTCAACAGTGCCAAGGAGTTGTGGGGCAAACTGATCGAGCTGCACGAAGGAACTTCAGATACTCGAATCAGCAAAAGAGATCTCCTTCTGAATAAACTGTACACGATCAGGATGAACGACAACGAAACAGCAGCTCAACTCCACGCCCGAATTCAGGAACTAATGAACGGACTACACACCATCGGTCACAAGGTAGAAAACCGTGACCTAATAAGGTACGCTTTAAATGCTTTCCCGAGAAACACCTTGTGGGCATCTATGGTAGATGTATACAAGGTTTCAAGGGACTTGTCAAAAATTAAATTAGACGAACTATTTTCTGAACTCGAATTACATGAACAGACTAACTGCAATCTAGCCGAGAAAGGTATTGCCTTTGTTGCAGGTAAAACTGGAAGGACAACCAAGAAGAAGCCTCAACATGCACCCGAGTCTGATTCAGACTCAGACTCAGAAGACGAAGAAGGAGATCGACCTAAGCTGGTCCGACTGGCCCGGGACTACTACAAGGAATTGAAGAACCAAACCAACAGAAGAAAAGTCATCCGAAGAAAGGATGAACCAGCTGAACCCTCAAATGAAAAGAACAAGCCCAACGTGACCTGTTACGAGTGCAAGAAGAAGGGTCACTACAAGACCGAATGCCCCAACCTGAAGGAAACAAAGAAGACAAGGAAGAAGAAGGCACTTCAAGCAACGTGGGACGAGTCCTCCTCCGAAGAAGAAAAAGAGGTCCCATAGTCGAACCTGCTCGCGCTAACCGCCTCAGAAGAAATCGAGACCGAGTCAGAATCGGAATAGGACGACGGCAAACTGACATTTTTAGAGGACGGCGAAATCAAGGTAAGTGGTTTTTCTAGAAGTCAGTTAAATGAGTTAATTTCTTATCTTTCTCAAGATTTGGCAAAAGCTAAAGTCCGAGTTGAATCCCTCCGACAGGAAGTAAAACTCCTGAAAGAGGGAGCTGACTCTAGATCTTTAACCGAGAAGGTTCAAGAAGGAACCTCTAATCAAGTTGAAAAACTTGAGAAAGAGAACTCCTCCCTGAAAACTCAGGTTAAGGACCTTAGATCAGCTTTAGAACGATTCACCTCTGGTTTCAAGGGTCTTGACATGATTCTTGGAAAACAGAAATCAGTTCTAAATCGATCCGGACTAGGTTATAGAACCAAATCTAGACAAAGATCCTACTTTGCTGTACTGAACCAGTCCAGACCTAAAGTTCAGGCATGGGTACCCAAACTATGCCTGAACAAACAAACTGGATCAAATCAATATTGGATCCCCAAGGATAAGATTCACAGCTTGCCTAACCATTATCGTGGCTTTAGTCCAGGGGGAGCCAAATTGAAAACTATATTAATTGTTAGATAAAATTCAATCTTTGTTTGCAAATTGCATGATTGCTTGTTTATTTAATTTCTGCAATTTACCATGTTTAGATTAGGAATGATTAGATTAAGGACTGAACCAAATCAACTGAAATTTGAACAACATAGTATTGGGTGGCGGTGAGATAATAGTACGTTAGGGAAGCTAATTCTAATAAGGTCAAGTATATTCTACTTGGTCTTTTTAGACCGGTGAAACTAGTCGAAGCTACCGATCCAAGACCCAAGCTAGTTAGACCAGAATTTTTCAAGAAATAGTTTTGAAAATGAAATTTCATTAAAAAGCTTTGTCAAGGAAAGGGTTGATGATCCAATAAGGCTACGGCTAAAGAAGGCCTAGTGCCTCGCCAAGACCTGGAAGCTAATTTTTGAAATTCAAATTCAAATTATTCTTTGTCAAATTCGAATCTAATACAAATTTTCAGTTGATTGTAGCTTCAAACATTTTTTTTCAAATTCAAAATCAACTGTTTTCAAAATTAAATTAAGTTTTTCATAATTTTTCAAAACAAATTAATTCTAACTACCAAAACCTGTCTCACAAAAACTATAAAGCTAACGTGATTCATAACTCTAGATTGGGTGAGACAGACTAGGCTGTGAAAATCAATTTAAGCTATTCCTAATTCTAATTGGATCCAAATCATTAAAACTCTTTATGTGTAGGAACATAAAGATTTGGACCAATGGATGTTGGATAGCGGTTGCTCCAGACACATGACTGGAGATAAATTGAAATTCACCAAACTCAAGTTCAAGAACCTAGGCTCAGTGGCATTTGGCAACAATGCTACACTCAAGGTAATTGGGTCAGGTAATATTGAACTTGAATCTGACTTTATTATTAAGAAAGTACTTTTGGTTGAAAATTTTAATTTTAACTTGCTTAGCATAAGTCAGTTGTGTGATTCCGATTATGTAGTTACCTTCAACAATTCTAACTGCCTGATTAGAAACCTGCAAGACCCAGGAACCATGCTTAAGGGCACTAGGAAAAATAATGTTTACACTATAAACCTACCCCTAGTACCTAAATGTATGTTAACTCAGTTAGAACAATCAAACCTCTGGCATAGGAGATTAGGTCACACTAATCTGAGAATTATTTCAAAAGTCACCCAACTCGGCCTAATTAAAGGTATCCCTAAAATTAAAAATCATGAAAACTTAATATGTGAATCATGTAATCAAGGTAAACAAACCAGGTCTAGTCACAAACTAATCCAATCTGATCAAACTCAAACTACACTTGAGCTCCTGCACCTTGACCTATTTGATTCACATTGAGCCAAGTCACTAAGCGAAAACCGGTACTGCTTAGTAATAGTTGATGATTACTCCAGGTTTACTTGGGTTAGGTTTCTAAAGACCAAAGATGAAACCCTAAACCTATTCAATGAATTTTGTAAGTTAATTGAAAATCAAAACGATACTAAAATTAAAAGACTTAGGAGTGACCACGGGGTAGAGTTTGAAAATCGACGGTTCGAGGAATTATGTAAGGTAAATGGGTACATACATGAATTTTCGTGTCCTAGAACTCCCCAGCAAAATGGGATAGTCGAAAGAAGAAATAGGACCCTACAGGAAGCCGCTAGGGCTATGCTCAACGAATTCAACCTAGTCAACCAATATTGGGCAGAAGCGGTCAGTACGGCCTGCTACATTCAAAATAGGGTCCTGATTAACAAGCGACACAACAGCACATATAGGAAACATGTACACTTTTGATTATTTGTTGTACTGGTTCTATAGGGGTTGATTTCACCACCTTGCAGGATAGATGAATTCTAGTATGTATATGTACTTTTTCAGCACTTATGCATATTATTACTTTCCTTAGAGATTGTATCCTATTATTTCTTTATAGTTATTTATATTGTCATGTATGTCTATTTCTATACTCGTGGAGTCCGCTTAGACTCACCATCCTTCACCAAATTTTTGTTTTTAAGTTGATATCTGCAAGGGGAGCCCGGGTTGCAAGTTGATATCAGCAATACACAAAAAAAAAAGAAAGAAATTAATGTCTTTTTATTATAGCAAATAAAGAATTCATTCATGTTTGCATTCGATTCGATTCGACTCGAATAATAATAAATAAATAAATGAAATCCTCCGACTCGAGTTTTTATTGATTTCTTTAAAAAATGTTTTTTTATTTATTATCAAAATAACATTCTAATCCACCTAGTATGTTTTTATTTTTTTTTTAAAAAAATTATTTTTAGTATTTTACAATAGTTACGGTATTATAAGAATATCCACCATGAGAGTTTTCATGATTGATGAGGTGGAGAGCTCCCCATTAGGATCGTCAACCATCACAAATATAATACTATTTATTTATTTTTTAGAAGTATTCATTTATTTAAACTAATTATAATAATAAATTTTAACTATCGTGATAATTTCAAAATATACGATTTTAAAGTTTATTCTCTTTTCCTTTTGTATAAAAAAAACATACGTGTAATTAGTCTTATAATTATATCTAAATAATTATATCTATTGTATGTAATTATATCCTTATTAAAATTTCATTTAATTAGGAAACTTATCGTAAATTGGATAAATTTTTTTCCTTCACTATTTTGTAAAGTCATGATTTGACACCTTACAGCTCTAACGTTAAAGACCATAGGTTCACTCTAAGTTGAAAGTCTATCTATTTGTCTATCTTCGATCCAATCGAACAAGTAAGACTTCCTGTCTAATATTTCCTAGATACGGAAACCGCATTTTTTTTTTGTTCGAGTTCACTCACATGACTTGATTTATGTATAATTGACCATTAGACTTTTTACAGATCGGACTCTCATATTAATTATTAAAATTGAAAGAATTTAGATATTTTTATAAATGATATGATATTATCAATTTTGAATTTAAGCTTCCATAATTTTATTTTTAAATTTTATCTAAAAAATCTCAAACTAATTAATAAAGACATCTTTTCCTTATAAATATATAATCTTTCGTATATATTTTAAATATGAAACTTTATTTATAACTTTACAATCTCAACACTCCCATCCTACCCACAGGCCGGATCCTCTGTCCTAGATCCGGCCTCTGTCCCTATGTCCTGCTCATCGACGATCGTCGGCGAGCCGTCTGATCGACGATCGGACACCATCGGCGACCTTTGGCCGCCGCACCGAACAAAATTATACTCTGGGGGATACGGTGAACCCGTCAGATATTGCCGTAATTGTAACGTTGTTGTATTCACCATCGAATTCAACGAGATTGCAATGCGACGATTCCGACCGATTCACTGTTCTTTGAGGATATCCTCTTATTCGGGATGACGATAAAAAATTATTGATAGAGTTCGATCGTCGATCGGACGGCTCACCGGCGGGCGAAACTCTGGGACATGCCTCTGTCCCGGACAGAGGATCCGGCGCCCTGAGATAGTGCCTGCACCCAATTCGGCACTGCCACGTGGGTAAGAATCACCGACTGTTTTTTTTTCTAATAAAAACAAGCATATATATTGATGGGGGCGGGATCTTCTGGTCCCAAAATCCCTGGTCCATCCTTGGTCCACACTAAAATTGCGGCCGGATCATGATTGCGATCCGGCCGCAATTTATTTCGATCCCCTCTAGGGTTCACCGTGCCCCTCAGGTTATAGTTTGGGTTCGGGCCACCCGCCGGCCTAAACCCTAAATCTAAAACCCTAAACCCTAAATCCTAAATCCGGATTTAGGGTTTAGGTCGTCGGGTGGCCTTCGGCCACCCGCTCGAACCCAAACTATAACCTGAGGGACATGGTAAACCCTAGAGGGGATCGAAACAAATTGCGGCCGGATCGCAATCACGATCCGGCCACAATTTTAGTATGGACCAGGGATGGACCAGGGATTTTGGGACCAGAAGATCCCGCCCCATATTGATGATGATTCCTATCCATATGATCGTGCATGATTAGGTTTAAGTACTGCCCGGATGAATAGTGTCTAACTTACCCACAGTGAGAAAGTCACCCTCATTTTCAGTAAGAAGGGGGCTCCTAGTTTTAGGAGTCAGGTTCTTCCTTCCCTTTTATTTATTTTTATTTTTTATTAAAATAAATTTTTTATTTAAAATTTAAAAAGCAATACATTTTTTATTTAGGTCTTTTATTTGATGTAATGTAATTTTTTTTTAATTATTAATGTTATTAAATGGTAATTTATGAATTTATATTTTATTTATATATAAGATAAAATATAATAAAAAAGTGTGGGATCCATAAATGTACTGTTTAGTATTTTTTTTATAGTGGAGATATATATAAAATTTTACTTTTGACATGACGTCAATGTATTATAAGCAATTTGAAAAGCTCTCATGATTATACATGCTCCAAGAGCATCCACGGTAGGAGCTCCTATTGTTGATGTGACATAGATGAGGGAGCTTCCTCCTTAGAGGGGGCTCCTTCATTTTTGGCCTTCTTAAGGAGTTACTCCTTCAACTTTTTTTTTAATTTGCATAATTTTTAAAAATAAGTGTGAGATTTTTTAAAAGAGTGAAGTTTTTTGGAAATGTGTAGGACCTATGAAAAAGTTATTGAGAGATTTTTTTAATAGTGAAGATATGAGATTTTTATTGTTTATGTACCGCTGATATATCATTGAGGGAGCTCTATGGGATCTTCCACCACTATAGATGCCTTAACTAGTTTAAGGGAAAATTGGTGAAAAGTTCCCAAATCGAAATTGACATTTGCATGCAATCATCACTTGATAAAATCTTTGTATGCACTCTCTGATGAGATTACGTTATTTTTTTTATCAGTATAAAAGAGTAAAAATTTAGTATACATTGTAAAGATTTAAATTTAAATATAAATTATTTAAGATTGAATACTAATTTAAGAAATTTAAGTATTATTTGAAAAAAATTGAGTATACATTGTTTCAGTATATAGTAAAATTTTCAGTATACATTATAAAAATTTAAGTATGAATTGATTTAGATTAAGTATTATTTGAAGAAATTTGAGTATAAAATTTAAAATTTTGAATATGTGAGGTTGCATCAAGATCATGATGGAAGGGTCACCGCATCAAGATCTTCGTAGGAGGGGTCACCGAAACTTTATACTCAAATTTCTTAAATTAGTACTTAATCTTATACAATTTATACTCAAATCTTTACAATGTATACTGAATTTTTACTCTTTTATACTGATAAAAAAATAACACATAAAATTATTTTGTCAATCCCATCAGGGAGTACATACAAAAATTTTATCAAATGGAGATTGTATGCAAAGGTCAATTTCGATTCGAAGAGTTTTCTCCAATCAACTCCTATTTTAACATTAACACTTCAACTTTAATAATACAAATAATACTATATTGTAGCCATTTCTATTTATAACTATTATAATATGAGTATTTCATCTTGGTTAATATTATTTTATAGTAGCTATGCATCGTAGCTATTAAAATCAGTGTTCTGAAAACCGGACCGGACCGGACGGTCGGACCGGTTGAACCGAGAACCGGCCAGATTTCCGGTCCGAGTTGACTCTGAAAACCGGCTACTCAACAACCGGATGTGAACCGTTCTGAACCGGGCGGGAACCGGTGAACCGGACAAACCGGAAAAACCGGTCAAACCGGCTTGGTTTATTTCATTTTCATTTTTTGATTTTTTCCCCCCTTTTGCAATTTTGCTTTCTTACTAAAAATGAAAATTAAAAAATAAAATATCAAAAACTTAGTTTGCTTTCACCCAAAGTCCCAAACGAACAAACCTATTATTTTTGCAAGAGAGTCACCGCCGCCAGTCTCTCGCCGCGTCACCTTGCCTCTACCAGTCTCGCCGCGGCGCCCTGCCTCCGCTAGCCTCGCCTCGTTGCCACTAGCCTCACCCCGTCTCCAGCTTCGTTGCGTCGTCGTGCTGGCATATGATGGCAGCAATATATGACATATTTGGATGTGTAATTTTGTATGTGTTTTACTAGTGTCCCCTATTTAAGTGTTTATTGGTGAACAAATGTTACTGTGATATAGTTTTAACTTCTAATAAGATTCTGCAATTCGTATTCAGATTTCTTGAATCCAATGGTTTTAAATTTGAATTTTTCTTTAAACCTAATCTTTTTTTTCAAGAATACTGTACTGAGTTGCTGACAAAAATATATCACATGTTTAACCTAGTTGATCTAATCTTGAAGAAAATAATTGGATAAGTTGTTAGTTTCATATATTTATATAAATACATGTTTTATTATATACCGGTTATATCCCGGTTGGACCCCCGGTTAAACCGGTTGAACCTCTGAACCTCTGAACCCTTGCTTCGACCGGTTCGATGTCCGGTCCGGTTCTCAGAACCTTGATTAAAATATAAATAATTTATTTTTAATTAACATTAGTCAATTTTATGTTAGATCATTATAGACGAGAGAGAGATGGGTGACTCTCGCTCGTTTTAAAAATTTTCTTTTCTTTTCAAATAAATTAAAGTAAATAACAACGGATTAAAAATAAATACAAATAAGGAGACAAGTTATTTTTTACTTCGAAGTCTTTGTTGACTCTTACTTTAAGGCCCGCGATTCTCGATCACTTAGTTGGGCAATAAATTATATTTAGGTCTTTTATTTGACGTAATGTAAAATATTTTTTTAATTATTAATGTTATTAAATGGTAATTTATGAATTTATATTTTATTTATATATAAGATAAAATATAATGAAAAAGTATGAGATTCATAAATATACTGTTTAGTATTTTTTTTTATAGTGGAGATATATATAAAATTTTACTTTTGACATGACGTCAATGTAATCTAATTAAGGAATTGAAAAGCTCACATGATAATAGATGATCCAAGCATCCACGATAGGAACTCCTGTTGTTGATGTGGCATAGATGAGGGAGCTGATAAGTGTTATTTTATTGGTTATTTCAGATGTCAAAATTCATGTTTGACCCATATTTTTCTTGCTTAATTGTGAATTTACCCTAGGTTCTGGGACTTACTTCTATTTTGGACTTAATTGCAAATCTTGATATTTTTGAATTATTTGACCACTAAATTTTTGATCTATTTTTGTAGGCATGAAAGGATTATGGACTTAGGTCAGGCTGGGTCAAACTTGAGTCGGAAGTGAACCCGGATCGAGTGATCACGTTTCAGGTTAATCTGGGCCGTCCGATTCAAAAATGGCTGAGCCATCTGGGACCATTTGAGGCAATCCGAGCTAGGGTTAGGGTTGATCAAGCACTGAGGTCAAGATCTGAGATTTTCATCCCAATCAGAGATCATTCAACCGTTGGATCAAGCACGGAGGGCTCTAGACTGTCCATTCAAAGATTAGGTTGATCTGGACCATCCATTGCAAATCTGGGAGATCCGAGCTACCACGAGGCAGATCCTGACCCTTGATCAACATCATCAAAGTTTGGTTCAGATCGGATGAAGATCAGCCGTTGGATTTTCTCAAAACGATCTCAGCCGTTCATTCCTATGTATTTAATCAAACATTTCCCACGGAGCACAGCGTCGCGTCTTCTCGCCGTAGCCTTCGTTTCTTCGCATTTTCAGCTGTTCTTCAATTGTTTTGTAATTTTCTTCAACAGAGGGCGTGACCACATCGATTTCGATCCTTGATTCAGTTCTAGATCATTGGGAAGGGTTCTCTGTGAGGATTCCAGCTCTAATTCGACCAAAAACAGAGATGATTGAGGGTTTCGTCAGATTTGTGAGTTGATCGTCTTGGTCTCGTTTTGTGCCACTTCACATCCATCCGAGCTAGCCTGAGGGTCCTCGGCTCAGCTCAGAACATCTCCAAATCATCATTGTCATACTACATAGCGAGATTGAGTTGATCGATTGCTGTTTTCAGCTTTGAGCCGAGTTGGATTGAATCGATTCACAGAGCTTAATTCTCAATGGTTTGTGGAGCTTAGGGGTTCGAGGTTTGCCCTTGCATGACGAACAAGGAGATCTGGAGCTAGGGAAGAGATCGATGTTTAGTTTTTATTGAATTTTCAACTCTTAGCAGTAGCTTTTAATTCTGCCGCAATTATTTCTGAATTTTTGTATCAGCTGTAGCTTTCTTATCTAAATTGTTCTTCAGTAATTAGGTTTTAATTCTTCAAGGTAAGTAGCTAGATAGCTTGTTTACTTAACACTTCACTTAAGTTCAGTTGTTTTGCAATTAATTCTTGCGTTTCAGTTTCCTGTTTTTAGTTTCAGCTGCGTATCAGCTTTCTTTTCTGCAAATTCACTTAGTTCTGAATTCTTTAGTTTATTTCTCATTTAGTGTGTCAATTTAGTTGATCTAAGTTGTTTCACCGTTAGCTTCATTTCTGAGTTTTGTTCAGCTTGGTATTTCTGCATTTCCCGCACATGTTGCGTATCAGTTCCTTCTTCATTTCTGCTCAGAATTTTCCTTAGCGTATCAAGCTCTGTAGTGTGTGTCAGTTCTTTCTTTTGAGTCCCTGATCTGTGTATCAAACCAGCTTAATTTTAATCTTCTGAATTCATCTGGCAGTTTGTTTTTCTGCACTGGTTTTATTAGCTGCGTATCAATTGTTTTCTTCCCTGCACACCAAATTCAATTCAGCAAGTTTAAGTCTTTGATTCTGAATTTTGTGATAAGTGCACATAAGTCTTTCTAATCCTTTCCGAACATTGATTGTGTGAACTTGATCTTAGTTTGCTTGTGAGTTCCTGAACTCAGTGCACCCTGTTTTTAGTTTTCAGTTTCTGCACAGTATATGTTTCTGAAGCATCAGTGTATTTCCTGCATACCAAGCTATTAGATCCTGCCTTTGTATCAAGTAAAGAGTCAACATTGATTGGAATCGAGTAAACATACCTTTCAGTGAACTATCGCACTTGATTTCAGATGTTGCGCATTAGTTTGTTGTTATTCGATGTCATATTTGCAATGCAATTTCTATTTCTGCAGGTAGTTCATTTCTGAAATTCTCAGCTTGTAGATTTTGGAATTGGAGTCAAGTATACATTAGCTTTTCTCAATCCAACCTGCTCTATTGTTCTGCATTAGGATATTACTTTCATATCTGCAATTCTTCCTCCATGTTCTGAATTCTTGCTTTCATTTCTGCAATTCTGCATGTGATCTCTATTTTCCTGCATTCCAGCTCTGCAATAGTCTGTTTTGACTAACCAGTCTTCAAATTTCGAATTTTTTCATTTCATTTCTACAAATCTCTTCACAAATAGCGTTGTTTTCCCAAGTGGATCGATCAGTTTTCATGTTGAAATTATCAGTTTATAGTTTATGCACATAAATATCAGCTTTGGCACAAGAGTTTTCCTCTGCGTGTCAAGCTGTTCATTCCTGCAGCTTGTATCAAGTGAGGTTGTGGCAATGACTTTGTATCAATTTGTCTATAGAATGCTCAGCCCTTGGTTGTTTTGAATTGCAAACCCTGTCAGCATTAGGATCAATTTGATATCAGCTTGATTTCCCGAATTTTGCAAGTTGCATTAGTCGATTTAATTGCCCATTGGTTGAGTTACTAATTGCTATCACATTGTTTGGTTCATTAGTTTGGTTTCCTTCATTTTCATTGCGATTTCATTTCAGATTGCAATCCAAAACTCAGATTTTATTTGAAACCCAAAATTCATAAACGACACATAACTCGAGCTCGAATCCAACAATCTCAACTAGCCCTAGGAAAAATACGACCTGTGACCCCTTTACTACGTTTTCATCTTTGATTGCAAAAAGGATTTCCAACTTACAAATATCTAAATTTTGAGACCTACATTTCGTGACACCTAGTTAGCGGGTCCATCAGGAGCTTCCTCCTTAAGGGAGCTCCTTCATTTTTGGCCGAGATCGGCTCCATTCTTAAGGAGTTACTCCTTCAACTTTTTTTTTTTAATTTGCATAATTTTTAAAAAAAAGTGTGAGATTTTTTAAAAGAGTGAGGATTTTTGGAAACGTGTAAGACCTATGAAAAAGAGAGATTTTTTTAATAGTGAAGATATGAGATTTTTATTTTTTATGTAGCGCTGATATATCATTGAGGGAGCTCTATGGGATCTCCCACCACCATAGATGTCTTAACTAGTTTAAAGGAAAATTGGTGAAAACTCTCCAAATCGAAACTAACATTTGCATGCAGTTCTCACTTGAAAAAATCTTTGTATGTACTCACTGATGGGATTGACAAGATGATTTTGTGCGTTATTTTTTTATCAGTATAAATGAGTAAAAATTCAATATACATTGTAAAGATTTGAATATAAATTATTTAAGATTGAATGCTAATTTAAGAAATTTAAATATTATTTGAAAAAAATTGAATATATATTATTTCAGTATATAGTAAAATTTTCAGTATACATTATAAAAATTTAAGTATAAATTGATTTAGATTGAATATTATTTGAAGAAATTTGAGTATAAAATTTAAAAATTTGAGTATGTGAGGTTGTATCAAGATCATGATGGAGGGGCCACCGCATCAAGATCTTCGCAGGAGGGGTCACCGAAACTTTATACTCAAATTTCTTAAATTAGTATTCAATCTTAAACAATTTATACTCAAATCTTTACAATGTATACTGAATTTTTACTCTTTTATACTGATAAAAAAATAACACAAAAAATTATTTTATCAATCCCATCAAGAAGTACATGTAAAGATTTTATCAAGTGGAGATTGCATGCAAAGGTCAATTTCGATTCGGAGAGTTTTCTCTAATTAACTCCTATTTTAACATTAACACTTCAACTTTAATAATACAAATAATATTATATTGTAGCCATTTCTATTTATAACTATTATAATATGAGTATTTCATCTGGGTTAATATTATTTTATAGTAGCGTAGCTATTAAAATATAAATAATTTATTTTTAATTAACATTAGTCAATATTATGTTAGATCATTATAGCCGAGAGAGAGATGGGTGACTCTAGCTCGTTTTAAAATTTTTCTTTTCTTTTCAAATAAATCAAAGTAAATAACAACGGATTAAAAATAAATACAAATTAGGAGACAAGTTATTTTTTACTTAGTTCGGAGTCTTCGTCAACTCCTACTCCAAGGTCCGCAATTCTCGATCACTTTGTTGGGCAATAAATTATAGTCCTTTTCTCTGAAACCTTTTGGAGAAAAACAAACTCTGTACAAGATGAGAGAAGAATAGTAACAACCTACTATCTCCTTTATAAATGAATGCAAATACAAAATGTAAAGTATCCCGACAATAAGATTGAAGCTTATACCATAGATTGTCAGTGAGCCTTTCGGCGTAGTAGTGCCAAACTTGTGTAGTTTAGCAGCAGAGACTAGATGGAGTAAATTGGGAATTCTGTTTTGGCTCGGACCTCAAGACCCTCTTTTATAGTCGTTCGGTCGATTGAAAAATTGTTCAGTCGACCGAGCCTTTTAGTTGACTGATCCATCTATCTGTTGATTGAACTCCATGCCTTTCCTTCTTTGCTCTGATTCGATCTGCTATTTTAGCTTTCCTTAGTTTTATCGGTTGACCGATCCTGTTGATTAGTCTACTGAACAAGCTTTTTGTGCTTTCCAAATATGGATCAGTCGACTGATTACTTTTATTAGTCGATTGAACATTTGTTATACCAAGTTTTCAATCTACCCCTTCCTTTGGTTAGGTTGATTGAACAACAATTCGATCTTTGAGTCGCGGGCGTGTGGTATCTGACAGAACTTGATTCCGAGTTCTAAGTCAAAATTTATGACCCTTTGAAGTTCAAAGAGTCGTAATCTTGTAAAACAGAATTAGCACAATAAATAGTACAATAATAATCCTGAAAAATCATATTAATACAAACAGATAAATAGTATGCATGATTAAGATAGTAGGATCTAACATAGTCTGATTCTAAATTCTGAGTCAAAATTTATGATCCTTTGAAGTTCAAAGGGTCATAATGTTGCAAAATAAAGTTAGCACAATAAATAGTATAATAATAATTCTGCAAAATAAAATTAATACAAACAGATAGGTAGTATGCATGATTAAGACAGTAGGATCTGTCTGGATCTCAACTTAGAAACCCCCATTGGTTTCTTTAGTTGGATCAGCGCCTAAGGTTTGTCCCTTCGGGATACGACCTCAATGTACTCTCTCTAAAAACTTATCTTTACTCACTTGCCAAACATTGGATCCTACATACCTATTTGGACTTAACATACTCAACATCTAATCAGCCTGGCAAGCCTTTCTCTCAATATCAGGTCCTCCAGACCTATCGAGTTCGCTTGTTAGATGTCAGGTCCTGTTGACCCATCCAGACTTCCTACGTGGTTTCACGATCTACTAATACTTTGCCTGGCCACAGCTAGGGCTTCTCAAAGGTAATCTTCTTGGAAACTTATTGGTTCCATTAGATGACAACACAACATAACTTGAACCTTTGTTAATATCAAAATATATGTTCGATTATGGTGCACCCTGCACCAACATATTATATTTTGGCAATTACAAAATTATAATTATTACACAATTATAACAGTTATCTTTAATCAATACTAGATGGCCCCAAGGCTTAGCCGAGTTAGTTACCACAGGGTAGAGTTGCAAAATGAAGCAAGGGTCGAATTCCGATGAAGTTGGGAGAAATATCTGTTGGTTATTATTATCCCTATTAGGTGAGATTATTTATAAGTTGCACATGTGAATACAATATGAATCCTTTAAAATAATCTAACTTATGTTTATTGGATTTCGAATTATTGGATGTGAATTAAATATGTAGGGATCTATAGCAAAACAAATATAAAGCACAGCGGAAATTGATCCCTCTAGAGATCTATGCGAATGCAGAATTAGTCTTGTAACTACTCTAATGAATAAGATTGTTACCTTTGATACATGAACAACCCTCTTAAAATCCACTAGTCTGATCGATTTGAGCATGATCGAAATGTTCACGCCTCTAAGGTATCCACATGAGCATGTCCCTTCCTTCATCTCACGAATTCAGGAATTGAAAAAAGTCTCACACCTTCACCTTCTTGCTAGAGATGGCATTCAAGGTGGCACAGAGCAGAAGAAGAATTACCAACCCCTCCCTTCTTGCTAGAGATGGATATTTAAGGTGGTAAGGTGAAGAAGAAAAGTCAACTCTTCACCTTCTTGCCTTTTTTCAAGAGATGGAAGCTTCTCATGGAATTAAAGAAGCTAAAATCACCTTCTCATGGAGTTACTTAGATGCCTCTATAGTTGGGTTGGGTCTTTACAAGAAAAGGAAACATATTAAATTAACTCATTAAATCAATAAGCTTAATATCCAAAATCAATTTCGGACTTAAGACTCAGACCTATACTATTTTAGTCAAACTAATATAAAATAATTCCCAAATCAACATGATCTTTGCGTGTAAACAATAGGTTCTCGTAACGTTGACATTGTCTCTAAAACAACTTTAGAAACATAAGCAATGAGTGACATCTAGCAATGCATCATTACTACTCAAGTGATGAGAATGTCGAGAACTGACCTAACCTATCTTGACCCACTATAAAAAAAAACTGAAAGACAACGTTTTTTATGCATTATCTATACGGCTGAAAACTGTTATTAAAAGCACTGTTGTTAAAAGTTTGCTTAAAGACACTTAAAAAGTGTTGTCATTTTTACAAAGACAACACTTTTATAACGCTTAAAAAGCGTTGTCATTTTTTACAAAGATAATATTTTTTATTTACTATTATATTTACACCACAAATTGATTAATTAAGCTCTTACAAATAACACCAATTAAAATACTACGAAGGTACAAATAATCAATCTTCTTATTATTGAACTAGAAATGTGTCATACAATTCAAATAGAAAATATATACACATAATCTATAAACTTTGGATCCATATTAAATCTATGAAAAAACAAAAACTCTTCTTATATTGAATCTTTTTAGTAATATTGCATCTTCTCGGAAAATATATATGAGTACCCTTCTCTCTTTTTATTGGAGCTTTGATTAGTTGCTGGACCATGGAAAAATAGGAACCTC
Source organism: Boesenbergia rotunda (assembly GCA_024364735.1). NCBI lineage: Eukaryota > Viridiplantae > Streptophyta > Magnoliopsida > Zingiberales > Zingiberaceae > Boesenbergia > Boesenbergia rotunda. Next base: position 117,652 of record JAGFNQ010003391.1, on the reverse strand, counting down.
GACCATGATATTTGCAGGAGAGTGAAATTTAGGTTGGTTTTGTACACAGACAAAAACTTGTCTCTCAGACACAACCAACCAACCTATAAATGCTTCAAACCTTCTGTTTTGTTTCCTTGTATCCACACTTTAAGTAAATACTCATAAAAACTACAAGCAAATAATTCTCAAAATCAATTATCCTTAAGAAGAAAGAGAAAACCAAACATAGAAGCGATATTAAAAAAGGGTATAGAAAAGCAATTATAAGAAAGAGATATATAACCTTCAGAAAAAGAAAAATAGTATTACCCATCACCCATAGTACCAAAGGTTATTGTCGAAATAAGGTGTTGCTACACTTGATTGAGGATTTATATATATTGGAAGTAAATCATCACTAGGATATATTTTCTGCAATTAATGCCTAATAACCTTCTCTAATTGGCAAATCGCAAAGCAGGATTTATCAGTTGAAGTCCAGAAACTAAGATTTGCTTCTATCATGTTATACTCATGAAATTGTAGTCATGCAATTGTTACACTAGTCACACAGCTAGTTGAATGACTAGTCTAGCAATCTTAAAGATATACACTCATATCGCAAGTACATCAAAGACATACACTGTTCAATGCCAGAATCTGCTAAAATCCTTTCTCCTTGAAAAAGAAATATCAAAGTAAAAAAAATGTATGTTGAAAAATATAGAAATTGCAAAAATAAGCAAAGAGGAAAATTTCAAATTAAAGAAACTGTCAAGCAAGAATACCCTGCTATGTGGCAAAAAAAATCATAAGAAACAGTTATGAATCCCAATCATAAATCTTAACAAATGGAAAATATAATAATCAAGAACAAAAAAGAAAAAATCAAAAGTAAAAAGACTAATCCCATGAAATTGATATTTTTGTTATTGATGAACACTAAACCATAGCTACATTCCAAATTCCTTTCTTGAAGATAAATTAACTAAACATGAAGAAAATAAAATAATCTAAATGAGAGGTTTAAAATTGAAAGTAATACTCTTTGTCAAACTTTTCATAATTTTATGTACATAAATGACCTCATCTTATAGTCTACGTATTTATAAACTATCTCAATACAAGCGCAAAATGAACTTGAAGATCAATTCTGAAATCACAGATAAAAAAAAATAATATTAGTTTGATATTTCAAGTAGGGGCTATTACAATGGAAGAAGCAAAATGGTTAGTAGAGATGTACCTCTGTCCATCCATGGTTATGAGGGTTTCCATTAGCCAAGTTAATTCTATTGTAAGGAATGCCACTTGCAGTATCCCATGTTGGTAACAGCCTATCGGTAAATGTTAGGACCTACAAAATGTAAATATCCCTACAATGATATGTTACTGTTCATTTTGAGCCTAAACCCTCATGGTTTTTCTCTTGGGCTCTCCCCAAAAGACCTCATACTAATGGAGATATCTTTCTCTTATAAACCCATGATTTTTTTCATGTGAGACTATGTTTGCAACCTTGCAACCCCAACAAACCCCCCTAATAAAGGACCACAGGCCCCCTCAAGCGGAAAACCTTTCTGTTTGATGTCCGATCCTCAACCCACCAGAATTTCTGCCCCTCGGTCTATTCGACCTACTAGGACTTCATTACCTAACCGCGACTTGGATTTCTCTGGTTGGTATCTAGCCCTCTTGATCAAGACATGGGAGCTCATACTTCCTTTGTTCAAGGCTTAACCCACATGGTTCAATTAGACTATAGCTCTTACGGACAGTCGATGGTTAGACGTTCTGGTAGCTCGGGCTCTAATACCAATTGTTATAACCTAAAATATTTAGATATCTCCACAATGGTATGATATTGTCCACTTTGGGCCTAAGACCTTATGATTTTGTTCTTGGGCTCTCCCCAAAAAATCTCATACTAATGGAGATATCTTTCTCTTATAAGCTCATGATTCCCATGTGTTTTCAATGTGAAACTATGTTTGTAATCTTGCAACCAAACAGCAAGGTCTTTAGCCTTGACAAGAAATAACTTGTCCCCAGACAAGTCATATGCACTAAGTAGTCCACCCACAACTCAGAAATCAAAATAGAAATAAAATGAGACATGATCATATATATAGTTTGAGAAAATTCTAACGAATCTTAGTTTCTAATACTACAATCAGATAACAAATTTTCCAAGAAAAACAAAAAAGCAGCATAGTAGTACAAAACTTTGAAGGTACTAACTTGAGACATGTTACGTAGAAAATCAGATTAAAGAAACATAAATTAAACCTTACAACGCCACTTTATGGTTGTCTCAAAAACACTTGCGGCATAATCATTGTTGAATTCTAATGAAGTTGCCCTGCCAATGATTAGTTCAAATCAGTTACTAGGGAGGAAAAAATCAAACAAACTCAAAGCATTTATATTATCAAATAGAATAAACTAAGTAACTGCTATATGTTTCTCTAAAGTCACATACCAAATATCTCTAGTCATTTATTTAACTAAGCAAATTGAAAAGCACAGCAGCAAAAAAAGATGCATTAGACTAACATGGCTAACAACCATCTAAGTATAAGGTTTGTAAGTAGAGAAACCAACAGATTTCTCTGTGCTTACAGATAATTGCACAGTCATTCGATAAAGAATCTAAAGAATCCAAAATTTCATATGATCAGTAAGTAATGTTAAACCAATGATATACTGTTCGAAGACATTAGTAAAATTCAGAAGTATCAGCTAAAACAAAATACAAGGCTGCATTGAAGCACTACAAATATGCATTATATAGATATTGAGAATTTGATAAATATTTCCCATAGATATGCAATTTGTCAATAATGATAAGGTAAAACATGCAATCAGGATACAACAATTGACGTCTTCAGATTGTGCCATCATTGTTGAATCTGAAGGAACAATTTTTTAATGTAACGCTAGAACTAACAGGGAAATGAATGAACATGAATGCAATTTCTTGGGCAAATAGGGAAAGAAAAGCTATGGATTGCCATCAAAGTAAGAACTTTTGTCTACGTAAAATAAATTAGGCACAAAAATCGGCCCATTCCACTAGATCTAGCCCTAGAGCGCCACAACAAACTGAATGTATATGAATTCACGCCAAGATCAATCATCCATGCAGATGTTCATTGTCGATGTAGCCTGGAAACAAATAAGAAAAGGGGGAAGAGGAGGAACGATGATAGCCGAGGAAGATTGATTATTGTTAGAAGGATTAACACCGTTCTTCATTTTCTTCCCGCCATCGTCTTTCTTAGCAAGAGCTAAGTGTCTGTCGGCCACAATCCGAAATATCTTCAGGGTGATTTCATCATGAATATGGGAGAAAAGGCTTCTCTTTTCAAGAGTTCTGAGACACAGCCTGCTTACCGAGGGCAAGCACACCGGCGGCGGGAACCCTGCCCTTCCCAAAAAAATTTCTGCCCTCGGCGTCGTTCCCCTTAGCGTTGCGCTCATTGTAGACTCTGACATCAATGGACTGCCCACTGCTGTCGCTGATATTCGAACTCTACCTCTACGTATGACGACGATAAACCCTACCCATCCTTGGGCATCAAGTTGTGTGCCACGAGCACCTTCACTACCAGCTTCTCCTTCCCCCATTCCCCTCTTCTTCATGCTCACGGGCGTAGTACCACTGGATGCAGACGATGTGGCATCGTCTTCAACGAGCAGGATATTAGGTTAAAATAAAAAGTGGTAGGCTATAAAAAGAACCCAAAACCTAAGAATCAAAATGAATGTATGATTTTGATATCTTTAATTTGATAACCTTGATAATCTATCCATCTCTCGGTTATCACTAAACACATTTCTCCCTTTTATTTTTTTTATCGCAGACAATAAAGCCTTGTCGCGCGTCGAAGTCTCCCCCTCCCCATAGCGTCGTCTCACCTCCCCATCGTGTTGTCCCCCCTCCTTCTCCAGGCGCCACCACGCTTCTCCTCCTATCCACCTCGCGTCGGCTCCTTCTCCCGGAGCCGTCTCATTCTCCAGGCGCCGCCCGCTTCTCCCCCCTCCTCACCTCGTGTCTCCTCCTTGAGCAATGGTCTCTCATCACTGTTGCCTCAGACCGAGACCGCCTCTTGTGGGTCTCTACTTCGAGAGTTACAGGTTCGTTCTCTTTTTCCTATGAAGCTTTTCCGGTTCTTTTCTCGGCGTCCTTCTTTTCTCTGCTCTCTCCATTTTCGATTTTTTGTTGTCGTGCTTAATCTTTGACAGTTTTCTTGTCTGCCGACTGGAGTTGATAACCTAGTAATTGGGGAAATTACTAGCTAGAAGAGATATGATATACCCTATATAAAAAACAGAACACATATAAAATCATTATTAAATTCAACTTTAGTTGGCTTGTAAATCATTGTGTATTATGGTAAAAGAAAATACTCTACAACGAATTGCATAGCTCATAATCATCATTATTTCCTGTAAGTCTTTCCCAAGCAATTCATATCTAGTTAAATTACATAAACGATCCCAAGTATGATTAACGAGATTTTTTCAACCAACCTCGGGCGACTGGTCCGACCACACGGAAGTTTTCCACCGGCCGTCAGAGTAAATCGGGAAGCGCTCGTAGTGGGCGGTCTAGAAGCTCAGAGTCCCAGGGTTCGCGCATCATTTGGAGGAAAAATTCCTACAAATGCGTCGTAGCTGGAGATCGTACCGCTAGAAGGTGTCAACTTAGTTGTTAATAATCTTGGAAGTTCTTGCCAACTTTTTGTATTTAAATTCAACCTCCAATTCGGTGAGTTTTAACCCTTCCTTTCTCTTTAGAATGAAACATAAATTCTATAGCAATATCTCCTGCATTTTCTGAATCACCTTTTGTCATCCAAGTAGATGATACCATGTTATTTTGACATCATCACTAGTGCCTACCTCTCCTAACACATATCTTCAAGGACATTTTTATTAGCGATGCATACACTTCATCACTAGTACCTGACCTATACATCACATGACATTTCAAGAGCACTCTACTGGAAGTGTTTCAGATTTTATTATTCAAAAGAAAAGGAGGAATATCTAAATTGTTTGAGTTATTCTGTCAATTACTCATCTTTAGTATGGATTAATTTATCTCATTTGTATGGATTCCTGTCATATTAATCGATAATTCTATGTATTCATTTCTAGTAATATTAATCGGTATTTCTATCATATTAATGAGTTTCTATTTAATTTTGTAGAAACATGACACAACCACCATTTAACTATAGAAGACGTAGATTAATGTGCACTTTATGGAATATGTATGGAATGCTCATGGTTTGTTTGATGGTCCTACTTTATCAAATTGCAATACTTACACATCGTCAAAGTAAGATTCGTCAAATAAAAAGTAAGGAGGAAAAACAGATTGCACATGTGAAATGGATATTCAGCCTTACAAAAGAGAGCGATGAAATAAGTATTAGTGAACTTCGAATGGATAGGAAAACATTCAAGATATTGTGTGATATGGTACAAGATGTTGGAGGTTTAAAAGCTACAAAAAATGTCACCATTGATGAAATTGTGGCCTTATTTGTCTACGTGTTGGCACATCATAAAAAAAATCGTACGATGAGTCTGCTTTTTAAAAGAAGTCGGTGTTGGTGCAGGAAGCACCATATCGAACCTGGTTTTGATATTGACAAAGGATTCAAAGTTAAGTTTATTTGTGATCTAACGTTGTTCACTGAGTGTGCAGAAAAAGCCCTAGCGAAGGACTGCTAGGCACCTGACGAAGGACTGCCAGTATCCAAGCCCTAGCGAAGGACTGCTAGGCACCTGGCGAAGGACTGCCAGTATCCAAGCCCTAGCGAAGGACTGCTAGGCACCTGGCGAAGAACTGCCAGTATCCAAGCCCTAGCGAAGGACTGCTAGGCAACTGGCGAAGAACTGCCAGCATCAAAGTCCTAGCGAAGGGCTGCTAGGCACCTGGCGAAGGAATGCCAGGATACAAAGCCCTAGCGAAGGACTGCTAGGCAACTGGCGAAGGACTGCCAGTATCCAAGCCCTAGCGAAGGACTGCTAGGCAACTAGCGAAGGGCTGCTAGTCACCAAGTCCTAGCGAAGGACTGCTAGGCAACTAGCGAAGGGCTGCTAGTCATCAAGTCCTAGCGAAGGACTGCTAGGCAACTAGCGAAGGGCTGCTAGTCATCAAAGACCTGGCGAAGGGCTGCTAGGCACCGGGTGAAGGACAGCTCGGCATCCAAGACCTGACAAAGGACCGTCAGGCAAAAGTCCAACCAAAGGAGCGGTTGGCATCAGGTACATTCTCCCGAGAGGAGTAGGTGAGGACGCGTTCCCCGTCGAGGGAACAGTAGGCGTCGGTTCGACCTAGGGCTCCATTTTGGAGACCAAAGTCAGAACCAAGACAGCTAAGGCTGTATAAACTAATAATTAATTGGTTTATTGTGTTTTGGACTAACCCTGGATGCAGGACCGAAGGAACGTGTGTCTGCAACTCAGAGAGCCTCAAAGGAGTAAGGCAACAGCTGAGCAGGGCGCCCTGAGTGTCTAGGGCGCCCCCAAGGTGAACCAGAACCAAGTGAAGCAAAAAGGGCTTCGGCTGCTTACTGGGCAGGGCGCCCTCAGCAGCCAGGGCGCCCTCAGCAGCCAGGGTGCCCCGCGCCCAAGTCTGCGAAGCTTCATCTTTATCCACAGCCGAGATTTCTGCGCGGAAGAAGTCAGCCAAGGCGCCCTCTGCGACCAGGGCGCCCCCAGAGTCAAACTTATCCCTATTCGGATGGGATAATGCTTGACCGAGCTAAAAGCGGATCGCTTGACACGTGGCAGGGCGCCCCGAGGTGCTATAAATAGCACCCAACGCCCAAGCTTTCAAGAACAACTTCGAACCAACGCTTCCACGCTCTTCTGTGCTCACGCCTTGCTCCGGAAACTGCCCAACTCGAGCCTATGACGTCCTGCTGCTCCGGAAAGTTAACCTACAACCGGACGTCGGTAAAAGAAGAGTCTTCTTTTTTATTAAAAGTTTATGGTGCTATACTTGTAAATCTATTCTTGTAAACTGATTTTGCGCTCATATAGAATTGCTCAAAGTAAACGATCAACGATCGTGGGCCTTGGAGTAGGAGTCGACCTAGGCTCCGAACCAAGTAAAAAAGTATTGTGTTCGCGTGTTTTGTTTCTTTCCGCTGTGCAAATTGCTCTTTCCATAAATCCGAAAGTTTTCCGATATTCACCCCCCCTCTATCGGTTCTCTCGATCCAACAAGTGGTATCAGAGCGGGGTAGTTCAAACTTGGTGCAACCACAAGTTTGAAAGTTTTTCGGATTTACGAAATTTTTTATCTTATTTCTTTTCTTTTTTTAATCAACACCACTACATCTTTTCCGCCTTTTATTTTAATAAATAATATCTGTGGGTGAATTTAAAATATTCTTACGCCTTTTTCAAATTTGAATTCTCATATTTTCACCATAAGTCTGATTTGATAAAACGAACAATTTTTGAAAATTTGTCATAAGTTTTTTTTATTTTAATATTTTTCTCGAAATTCGTGCTACTTTAATTCGAGCAATTTTTTTTTAACGTTAAATTCTTACTTTTTCATTATTAATCAGAATTGACAAAATCAATATTTTTCAAAAATTTGTCATAACTTATTTTTATTATTTTATTATTATTTCGCCTCGAAATTCGTGCAATATTTTTTTTGGCTATTTCTTCCTTCTCCCGCACTACTAATCCAAGACCAAGTCTTGGTACACGTTTGTTGTTTCTTTTTGTGTGCAAGAGGTTATTTTAAATGGCCAACCAAGAGTGGAACAGTGCTCGTCCACCGCTATTCTCCGGCGAGAACTTCAGCTTTTGGAGAAGACAAATGGAGTCCCTTCTGAAGGCCCACATGGACTTATAGCGGATCATCCAAACGGGATTCTCTCTTCCCGTAGAAGATGAGTTATCCATCGAATGGGACAAACTGGATGATCAAACCCTCAACCAAATCGAGACCGATGCAAGGGCAACTGCAATCCTACAATGTGGCCTAACAAAGGAGCAACTCGAACTAGTAGGTCCATTCAGATGTGCCAGAGAAATTTGGTAGAAACTAACCAATCTACACGAAGAGAGCTTCGAAATTGAGATCTTAGAAGAGTTAGCACCTGACTGCCAACTCAAGCTAGAGTCAGAAGACGAATTGACTGAGACAAAAATGGTAACCAATCTCGAATCCTTTTTTGAATTACAATTAGATAATCAAACAGATACTATAATGGTCGAGGAAGGTATAATTTCTAGTGCAGGGAAAGCTCCAAGAGAACCACCAAAGAAGAAGATTCAACCTATACCCGAGTTCGACTCAAACCCGGAAGACAATGGAGGAGATCGAACCAAACTCGTCCGATCAGCTCATGATCACTACAAGATGCTAAAGACACAAAAAGGAAATACGGCAAGTATCAAGGGGGAGATTCCCGGTTTCCCAACCGGGAATCAAGAGGTAAATTTACGATATTCGAAAATCTAATAGTTACCTCAGAGAACGTAATTAATCCACACAAATTAGTTAAGTTTAATATGTCAGAAAATTTAATTTACAACCATGCTGATTGTAATAAACCAGAGTTTTATTTCGATTATGATGTAACTTAGATCAATTTTTGTTTGCTTTAATTATATGTTGTTTTTTTATTTTATTTATTTTTTTTGCTTAAAATTAGGATTGGTTAGTTTAAGGACTAACCTGATTAATTGAAACTTGAATAACCTAGTATTAGGACAAGGTTTGATGATAGTACGTTAGGGAAGCCTGACTAAGGAATCAAGTAGGGTAAGGAGTACCTTATTTGGTCTTTTTAGTCCGGTGGAACTAGCCGAAGCTACCTCTCCGAATCCTAAGCTAGTTAGACCAGAGCGTCTCAAACAATAATTTGAAAATGATCTTTCTTTAAAAGGCTTTGTCTAGAAAAGGGTTGTTGATCCAATAAGGCTACGGCCAAAGAAGGCCTCTGTGCCTCGCCAAGACCTGGAAGCCAATTATCGAAATTCACTTTTAAATTATTATTTGTTAAACTCGAATCTAACACAAGCTTCAATTAAATCATAGTGCTAACATAAAATCAAAGATAAAATTAATGCATCTCACAAAACAGTTAAGGATATCCTGTTTTGTCACTTAGAAATGGGTGAGATGCTTAGGACCTAAAAGTTGATTCCAACCCAACCAAATTCAAATCAATTAATTTCAATTAAATCAAATCAATTAAATCTTAATTAAATCAATTAAATTAAATCTTAATTAAATCTTAATTAAATCAATTTAATTAAATCTTAATTAAATTAAATGTTAATTCAATCTTAATTAAAACAATTCAATTAAATCTTAATTAAATTAAATGTTAATTAAATCAATTCAATTAAATCTTAATTAAATCAAATCAATTAAATCTTAATTAAATCAATTAAATTCTATTAAATCTTAATCAATTTAATCAAATTCAAAATAATTCAATTAATTTTTCTCAAATTCAACTTAATTAATCATTCTCAAAATTCAATTATTGTCAATCATTTATTTTCAAAGTTAAAATATTTGTCTCACAAAACCCATAAGGTTAACATGCCTGATCACGTAGAACTGGGTGAGACATCTAGGACCTAAAAGCATAATTCACTATCCTTTTAAATAAATAAAAAGGTTTGCAAAAATTATTCAAAATTTTTCAAATTTAGTTTACTGTACCCTCCTTTTCATCTCTGGTTTTTTTTAAAAAATATTGAATTTCATATCACAATAGACTTGTTTTAAATATAATCTAGGGCTTGTTTGATTTAGTTATTGATTAATCAAACATAGTCAACTGAGTTAAACTTAGTTAACACGGTCAACCCTAGTCAACATAGTCAAACTTGGTCAACATCAAAATCCCTTAAGGAATTTAGATAAAAGTCAGACTGTGTCGGATACAGGGGGAGTTTCTTTTAATTAGATTTTTTCAAAAACCTTATGCTCTAAAACTCACTATCATCTCAAAATAAGGTTTCAAAATTTTTCCATCGTATATTCCTATCTTTTTGAAAAACTATCATCATTTCAAAATGATTTTCGAAAACTGTGCTATCATTCCAAGTCGTGTTTCAAAAATTATCTTCTTAAAAATTATCATACTTCAAAGTTATTCTTTTGACTTTGGTAAACCCTAAAGACACAAAGGAGATCTACTTAATGATCTACAAGGACTCCGAGGATGTGTCAAATTTAGGGGGAGTCTAAATCAAAAGAAATTATTTGTAACAAGTACTTTCTTTGACAATTATTTTTGAAATTATCAAATAATTCTTTTTGAACTGAACCCTAAGAACTCAGAGGAAGAATACTTGTGGTCAACAAGCTTCCAAGGACTGTATCAAGTTTAGGGGGAGGTTAAATTAAAAGAATTATTGAACAGTTCAAAATAATATGTCTTAATACACTAGTGTTTAAAATTCTTTTGAAATTACAAGTAATTTGCCTTTAAAAATACCATTACTCTATTTTTCAAAATGTGTTTATGACTTTACTTGGGTTGAAAAATTTCCAGGACACTTAGGAAAATGTCCTTGTAGTTAACAAGGTTCCCTAGGATTGTGTCAGACTGGAAAAGAAACCAAGTAAATTATCATGATCTCAAAATCACATTAAATTCTTTTAAAATATTATGTTTAAAAGTACTTACATGCATACTTTTCAAAAGTACTTAAATTTTCCAAAATTTGCATAATATCTCAAAATATAATGTTTTAAAAAGTTCTAATACTTTTCCAAGGCAATAGTGTTCTAAGTACGTGAATTTTCTAAAGACTTGGCTAAAAATACAAAATCCTTTTTCAAAATTGCACAATATCTTTCAAAGCGGAGTCTTTTTAGTGCAATTTAATCTGTGTGCTTTCAAAATTATACTAAGTATTTTTACTTTCAAAACTCATAAGCTTTGATACACACAATTTTTCCTTAAATCTTTTTTTTTTAAAAGTTCCTTACTGATATATGACCAAGAGAGAGAAAATTTCAAATTTTATCTTGTTTTCACTAAGTACTTTTAAGTGCTTTAAAATTGGTCTAAGCATCTTCAAAGTACTTTCAAAACCTCTAAAGCACGAAGTGCAGTTATTTTTGAAAATATATCTTAGTAAACAAAGTTTGTCTGAGCTAAACCTTTGAAAATTTTTGACAAATGTTTCCAAGTAAGGTTTTCTTAGTAAACAGATCTATGTTTCAGCAAAAACTTGTCTATTTAAAGGTTTTCCAAGTAAAAATGATTTTTAATGCACAAAATATGTTCTAAGGAAAATTCTCTATGAGTGCAAAAGTTGAAACTTTTTAAGGAAAACTTGTTTTCAAAATGTTGGCTAAGTAAGTTACGGTTAAGTTTTTCTTGAAAACTATGTTACAAGTTTTTGCAAGCTTTTTCTAAAATATAAGTAGAAGAGTTATCACATTAAGGGGGAGCCTCATGTATTTTCAAAACATCCATTACTTTGAAAATTATGAAATTCATTACTTAAAGTTTCTTTTGAAAACTATGCTTTTGAACTCCTTTACTTAAATTTATTTTGGTAAAACTCAAACCTCCCTATTAGATACCTTGTTCACCCATGTTTATTTTTGATATATGTCAAAGGGGGAGGAAAGGTCAAAGTTAAGTATTATAATACAAGTACTCAGGGTTTTAGGGGGAGTATAAGAAATAAAGGTTTGTTATGAGAAATAAAAGTTTTTTTTAACTCTTACCTTGTGTTAGTAAATGTTATAAAGTTTTTACTTAACATTGAATTGTGTAAAATTGTTATACTTCATTTTTACATTATGTTCTTAACAGTTATAAAGTTTTTTTACTTAACTTTGAATTGTGTTGCCATAATCAAAAAGGGGGAGCTTATTGGTGCAGGAAGCACCATATCGAACCTGGTTTTGATATTGACAAAGGATTCAAAGTTAAGTTTATTTGTGATCTAACGTTGTTCACTGAGTGTGCAGAAAAAGCCCTAGCGAAGGACTGCTAGGCACCTGGCGAAGGACTGCCAGTATCCAAGCCCTAGCAAAGGACTGCTAGACACCTGGCGAAGGACTGCAAGTATCCAAGCCCTAGCGAAGGACTGCTAGGCAACTAGCGAAGGGCTGCTAGTCATCAAAGACCTGGAGAAGGGTTGCTAGGCACCGGGCGAAGGACAGCTCGACATCCAAGACCTGACAAAGGACCGTTAGGCAAAAGTCCAACCAAAGGAGCGGTTGGCATCAGGTACATTCTCCTGAGAGGAGTAGGTGAGGACGCGTTCCCCGTCGAGGGAACAGTAGGCGTCGGTTCGACCTAGGGCTCCATTTTGGAGACCAAAGTCAGAACCAAGACAGTTAAGGCTGTATAAACTAATAATTAATTGGTTTATTGTGTTTTGGACTAATCCTGGATGCAGGACCGAAGGAACGTGTGTCTGCAACTCAGAGAGCCTCAAAGGAGTGAGGCAACAGCTGAGCAGGGCGCCCTGAGTGTCTAGGGCGCCCCCAAGGTGAACCAGAACCAAGTGAAGCAAAAAGGGTTTCGGTTGCTTTCTGGGCAGGGCGCCCTCAGCAGCCAGGGCGCCCTCAGCAGCCAGGGCACCCTCAGCAGCCAGGGTGCCCCGCGCCCAAGTCTACGAAGCTTCATCTTTATCCACAGCCGAGATTTCTGCGTGGAAGAAGTCAGCCAAGGCGCCCTCTGCGACCAGGGCGCCCCCAGAGTCAAACTTATCCCTATTCGGATGGGATAATGCTTGACCGAGCTAAAAGCGGATCGCTTGACACGTGGCAGGGCGCCCCGAGGTGCTATAAATAGCACCCAACGCCCAAGCTTTCAAGAACAACTTCGAACCAACGCTTCCACGCTCTTCTGTGCTCATGCCTTGCTCCGGAAACTGCCCAACTCGAGCCTACGATGTCCCGCTGCTCCGGAAAGTCAACCTACAACCGGACGTTGGTAAAAGAAGAGTCTTCTTTTTTATTAAAAGTTTATGGTGCTATACTTGTAAATCTATTCTTGTAAACTGATTTTGCGCTCATATAGAATTGCCCAAAGTAAACGATCAACGATCGTGGGCCTTGGAGTAGGAGTCGACCTAGGCTCCGAACCAAGTAAAAAAGTACTGTGTTCGCGTGTTTTGTTTCTTTCCGCTGTGCAAATTGCTCTTTCCATAAATCCGAAAGTTTTCCAATATTCACCCCCCCTCTATCGGTTCTCTCGATCCAACAGTCGGAAGACAATAAGTCGTCATTTTAATTTATGTCTTCGAGCAATTTTACAACTGCACAACATATTGCTCAAGAAACTTGAACCGGTGCACGATGACTGCGAAGATGGTAGATAGAAACCATTTAAGGTAAGAAAATTTTAATCGCCTATAATTCTTTAGTTTAATTGTATTTTTTATTTCAATCTATAATTCCAATAATTACCTCTAATTATTATAATTGAAAATTATTATAGGGTTGTTTAGGTGCTTTAGACGGTACTTTTATCCAAGTGACACCCCCTAAAGAAAAAAAAACAACGTTAGCTCACACTTTGAGTCAGTGTCAGCTTGGGTTCAAGATAAATCCTCAAAAATGCCAGAAGTTTTGGTGATGTTGGATAAGTATGGATTCATTGGTAAGAACAAGTACAAGGTTACTCAAGTTATTTGTGAAGATCCTATGAAAGTTGAGTTATTATTCAGTTTGAATCCCTCTGAAGTTGCAGATTTTGTGTTCAGTTGCTTGTAGTAATATGCTTGCGATGAATATATTTTTGCTTTTCTCCATCATCAGTTCCCCTGGGCATAAATAACCTAGGCATAAATAGTTTCTATGCTCTTGTTTGAGAGGTAGTCATTTTTTGTGTGTGTCAACATCCAAGATGCAACTGAATTTTATTTTTGTAGTATTTTGCTCATCTTGAGTTAATCTTGTGCGTTGAGATGAATTTCAAGTATGGGCAAGAAGTGGTTTAACGTAACTTTTGTAGTATATAAAACCAAAAGCAGACGAGACGACTGAGTGTCATCAGAATCAGGTTTCTTCCGTTACCAGTAAAATATCAGAACTAGATGAACTCTTCAGGGAAAGTAATCGAGCCGCTAGGCATAAGGTCTTGCATAACTTGATGACAACTGTCTTGGTTGAAGGCATGCCCGTAAGGGAACATGTCCTCAAAATGATGGCTTGGCTGAAGGAGATGGAAATCCTTGGAGCAAAAATTGATGGGGAAACCCAGATCAATTTCATCCTCGTATCTCTACCAAAGAGTTTTATGGAGTTCCGCCTAAGATACAATATGGACAAACGTACATATTCGTGGGCAGAACTTCTGACAGAACTCGAGGCGGTAGAAGTGGTTTCTCTTTAGAGTTCACAGATTTTCAAGGCTCAAGATATTTCTTCTTCTAATCCGAAAGGAAAGAAGAAGAAGAAGAAACGAACTGAGGCAAAGAAAGTAGCAGGATTACAGGGACCTCAAGGATGCATGAAGAAGCCGAAAGGCAAGTGCTTTATGTGCAAGCAGTCTGGACATTGGAAGATGGATTGTCCCCGTCGTCAGAGTAGTGATACAGGTATATTTTCTTCTTGTGTCGTTGTAACATGTTTAGTGGTGATATCTACCAGTACCTGGTGTATAGATACGGATGCCTCTAATCATGTCTGTATTTTTGTGCAGGGGTTCCAAGAAACCTGACGGCTAGCTGAGGAGGATATTGCTGACTACATGGATGGCTATGGAGATGACTTTTGCAGTGGGAGTTTTGACTATTTCATTTATGTCTTTAGCATAGGTTGATTTAGTTTTGGTTTTATAGATCGTCTTTATGTACTTAATTTTTGAAAGAACTTTGTTCAGTTTCTGGAATAAGGATATTTTCTATTGCATTTATTTGTTAAAAGTGGAATAGAAGGAATGTCTATTAAAGTACATAGATAGGCAATTAGTATATAAAACCAAAAGCACTCCCATGATGCAATTGGATGTTTTATAGCCTATCATCTTAACTAATGTAGGGGAAAGGTTCCTTCCAAGTAGAACCAAACATATATTTTGTCTCTAAGGTTTGGTTTGTTAAACTCTAGTGGGATTCATAAGTGATCAACCAAAAGGCCTTAGGGTTTATTGGTTATGGAAGACTCGTCTTCCCTAGGATCTTTTGACTCTTACTAGGGAGGTAACAAAACCAAATAGGCTTGTTCTAAGCCTGGGGGCATAGAGCCAAAGATATATAAGAATTGGTTCATCCTGATAAGTATAGGTCTTTAGTCTATCTAGAATAGAGGTACCTTTGAATAATTTGTTTATGAACAATTATTCAAAGGACAAAATATATTTACTTGATGTACTGCGAGTCTGATACAGAAGAAACATCAGAGTAAAAGTATTGGACATTATGATTAGATCACAGTGACAAGTACCTCTAGGGATAGTTATAGGACATACTCGTCAGAGAATTGAGATTTGATCCCAATTTAATGCACCCGAAGTGCCCCAACAGTATGGTGCAATGTATGGAAGGAAGAAGGTCTCTTAAGCTAGTAGGTTAAGAAGATGATAAGCCTCTCCGAGATTAGCCAAATTTGTTCAAAGAAGTATGTCCTGGATACGAAGGTGTGTATGCTTGATTCTGACTAGATCAGTAGTCTCTTAAGACCATAGAGATGTGGACTAAGCAAAGGCTTAGTCTAAACCATGTTCAGATTATGAGTAGTAAAGAGACACCGAAAAGTTGGAATCTAGTGCATATATTCATAGGATATCCTAAGGGAACAATAAGGTGATTTATTAGTCTTAAGGATCAGAGGATGTTCGTTGGGATGAATATCTGATTCTTGGGAATAGGACTATGTAATAAACCACAAGTCCAGGTGTAGAGTTACTCTGAGTAAATTAAAAAGAGGGGCATTCCAATCTTAGTACCAACTGTACAAGAGGAGATGCCACAAGGTACTGCACCTCGTGTCACTAAAGATATGCAAAGGGTACCTTGTCGTAGTGGGAGGGTTGTAGGTCAACCTAGAAGTCTCATGTTTTTGGAAAGTCAGAGGACTGGGTCCTAAGAGAACATGAACCGCATCCCTAGACCTATGACAAGGATCATCCGTTTTGAAGAGATAAATCTTGTTTTTTCAAAGGATGGATAAGATTGTGTATGTGACAGAAACGAAATGGTACTCTTGTACTATACGTAGAAAGTATTTTGTTAGTTGGAAACAATAACAGAATATTATCAGACGTAAGGGTATGGTTGTCCACACAATTGTGAAGGACTTGAGAGAAGAAAGACACATCCTTGGGGATCAAAGATCTAAGGGACCTCCAGACAAGGATGATGTACTTATCTCAAGCTTCATATAAAACATTGTCCTAGATCATTCTAGCATGGATACCTCCAAAAGAAAGTTTTGTACTTTTCAGTTTTGGAGCTACTCTATCTAAGAAATATGTTTGGATTGTCAAAGGTGATAGAGTAGGTAATGACGGTTCCTCTAGCATCGGCTAGAGGAAGTCTCTTATATGCTAGAAATGAGTCCAGATATCTGTTGTACTGTGGGGATGGGTAACAGATATCGGAGTAACCTAGGTCAAGGAAATTAGAATACGGTAAAAGCATGCATTAGTGCCTGAGAAGGACTAACGACTTTATGTTGATTTACCGAGCAGACCAATTTCCTATAGGTTATATGGATACATAATTCCAATCTAGATAGGGGCATATATGAATATTCCTTGGGTTTTGTGTTTTACTTTTAGGAGGTAGAACCATTGTATAGTAGAGTGCTGCGCAATGCTTGCATGATGGACCCTACTATGGAAGCTGGATATTTGGCAGCCTGAGAGGCAGCAAATATAGCTACATGGTTCGAAAACCTCAAGATGGACTTTGGTGTGATTTCTGGTTTGCTCAGAATTATCACATTTGATGTGATTAAAATGGTGCAGTTGTAAACTCGAAGGAATCACTAGTCCATAAGGCAAGAAAACACATAGAGCGCAAGTACCACCCAAAATAGGAATAGCTGTCGTTGCCTAGATTGCATCAGTGAATGTGTTGGATTGAGAGAAACGATAGAGGGGGGGTGAATATCGTAAAACGTTCGGATTAAGGTTAGAGCAATTACGCAGTGGAAATTTAAGTCAAACACACGCAAACACCAAGTTTTTTTACTTAGTTCGGAGTCACGGTTGGCTCCTACTCTAAGGCCCACGGTCGTTGACCGTTTACTACGGGCAATTCTATATGTGCGCAAAACAGTTTACAGAGAGATATTACAAAAGTAGTATAGTAAACTTAAAAACAGCTCTTCGTTACCGACGTCCGGTGTAGATAGAATTTTCGGAGTGGAGGGACGTCGTCGGCGCTTGTATCTCGAGTTGGGAGGTTTCCGGAGTAGAGCGCAGGAGCAGAAGAGCGTAGGAACGTTGGAAGAATTGTTGTTCGAAGCCTTGGGGTCGAGGGCCTATTTATAGCCCCTGGGGGCGCCCGGAACGTCAGGGGCGCCCCCCCCCCCCCACGTGTCAGCTGATCCAAGTTCTTCTCCGGTCAGCTCTGATCCCTTCAAACTTGGGATCAGATCTTGACTTGGGGCGCCCGGGACGCTGGGGGCGCCCGGGTTGACCGGGTCAGGCTCTTATCCTGTTGGTTTCTCGCTGGCTTGCTTCGTTAGCTTGAGCTAGGGGCGCCCGGGACGCTGGGGGCGCCCGGGAGCATGGGGGGTGCCCGGGAGCACGGGGGCGCCCCGCCCAGTAAGCTGTTTAAGCGAACACTTGCTCCATCTATTTTGTGTTCACCTTGGGGGCGCCCGGGACACTCCGGGCGCCCTGGTCAGCTGCTGTCTCACTCCTTTGAGGCTCTCTGAGCTGTAGACACTCGTTCCTTCGGTCCTGCATCCAGGGTTAGTCCAAAACAACACAGAGCAATAATATATTAATTTTATACAGCCTTAGCTGTCTTGGTTCTGACTTTGGGCCTCCAAAATGGAGCCCTAGGTCGAACCGATGCCTACTATTCCCTCGACGGGGAACACGTCCTCACCTACTCCTCTCGGGAGAATGTACCTAATGCCAACCGGCTCCTCCGGTTGGACTTTTGCCCAGCAGTCCTTCGCCAGGTACCTAGCTGTCCTTCGCCAGGTCTTCAGTACCAAGCCGTCCTTCGCCTGGTGCCTAGCAGTCCTTCGCTAGGTCTTTGTCTCCTGGCATTCCTTCGCCAGGTGCCTAGCAGTCCTTCGCTAGGGCTTTGTATCCTGGCATTCCTTCGCCAGGTGCCTAGCAGTCCTTCTCTAGGACTTTTCCTGCATACTTGAGTAAGATGTTAGATAAGAGAAATGATAGAGGCAGCGAAACTGCAGAGCGAAACGCGACCGCGAATTCGCTGGCGCCGACGTGTACAAGCCAAGCTGGCTTTCTCTCTCCGAGCGAAAAAAGAGAAAAACTCTTCTCCCGCTTTCTTTCTCTTTATTTCCTTTTCCCCTTCGAAGCCAAAAGCCCTAGGTTCGCTGCCTCTATCATTCCTCCCGACGCCGCCCTAGGTTCCTTTTCCCCTTCGACGCAGCCAAGAAATCCTTCCTCAGCGCCTCGATTTTCATTTTCTTTTCCCCTTTGAACCCTTCGAAGCAGCGACCTTCATTCCTTCCTCTCGGCGCCAACGAAAGCAAAGCAGACGAGTGCCCGCGGAAAGAAATCCTTCCTCAGCGCCTCGATTTTCATTTTCTTTTCCCCTTCGAAGCAGCGACCTTCATTCCTTCCTCCCAACGCCAACGAAAGCAAAGCAGACGAGTGCCCGCAGCAAGGAAAGCAAAGCTGACGAAAGCGGCTTCTTCCTCCCACCGCCAACGAAAGCCACTCCTTCCTCCCAGCGCCAACGAAAGCCAAGGTAAAGTTGTTGCCTACTCTGGGTGACGAAAGCGGCCGCTATTTCTTGATCTTTTCCCGCAGCGGGCTCTACTAGGGCTTTCCCGAGGGTGGTATCAAAGGCGTAAACAGGTTCGAAAGTCACAAGCCACACCGCTAACGCGCATCCATTTTCTTGCTTGATGCGTTTGGAGGTGCTCCTTACCATTCTGTATTTGCTTGCAGGGATTTTCACTATCTGTTGGGGGCTATCCTTCCTCTCCTTCCTCCCAGGTCGCTGCAGCAAACAAACCCAGCAATCTCCCTTGCGAGCATTGGTCAGGTAATCTAGATTGGGGTTGTAATCTATTTTGCATATTCATGGTTTTTGCTGCTGTTAAACTAGAGGTTTCAAGATGAGCACAGGGAAAAAAACTATCATATAAAATGTTCCTTTTTAGAAAAGATTAAGAAATGTAAGAGACATCAAAATCATTTAAACAAAGGTCATTGACTTGATTTTTTTAGGAACATTGGTATAAGCATAAAATCCCTTGTAGCTGTGTTTTTGTTGTTTGTCATTCATTGCATCGAATTCCTTGTTATGCACATCCATTGCTCATCACTTGCTGTCATTACAAAATGGCAAGATATAGGCAGGTGAATTCTAAATAAAGTACTATGGTTCTCAGCAAGTGACTAATAAACTTAGAAAACTTATTATTTGGTGTTTTAGTGGCGTTTCACGTGTGATCTTTATCACCCATTTGAAATATACTGTATTTAAGCAGCAATAGCATGCTAACTGTTGTTCTTCCAAGGAAAAAAGTGATTTAAGCTTTCAACATTGCCTGCACTTGTTCCAATTCTAAGTTCTTCATCAGGAGAAACACTTCTTTTACTTGTAAAGAATGCAGAGCTTATTAATCACAAAGTAATCTTAAATTCTAAGAATGCAGAGCTTATCAATTTGGTAACTCTTAAATTCTGTAATATAGGCCATAATTCTACTTGTGCTTTGTGATACAAACCTTTATATTTCTTTTGTTTTTGATAATTTTTCTAGGTAATGATAAAGAATATTTTACATTTTCTTATGATATCTACTTTCAAATGTCCAGTTGAATCTATAGATCATGTTTGGCACCAAGGCGATTGCTAAAACATTTTAAACTTTGTATTGAGGTTGTGTTTTGGTTTGCTACCTGCTGGGGGCTATCCTTCCTCTCCTCTCTTATGCAATTGACTGTATTTCTATCTTGTTGATGATTGCTAGTATATGCAAATTTCTCAATGAATGTTTGACTGGCTGGCTAAAATATGATGAAATCATGATAGATTAACAATAGTTATAAGGTATATTGTTGCGATCAATGTAAAGTTATGTTCAATCTCTATGAATGTATTTCATCAATTTGTGGTCGAATACTTTGTTTTCTTTTTTTTCTTTTGCTTAACTAATGAAATTTTGAATATTAGGTTGCCATTTCATGGGATTCAAGGAACAGCAGCAATCACAATGCCAAATTTGAAAATGTAACATGTAGGGAATGTGGACTATCAGCATTGGTGTTAGTATCTAGATCGTCCAAGAACCCAGGAAGACTCTATTATGGATGTAAGTATCATGGCTGGTTAAAGTGGGTGAACGACGTGGCTATGTTTGATGAAGATAGCAATAATATCAGTTTTAGGAGTTTGGCAAGAGTAGAGACAATACAGTCAAGGTTAGGGAGTCAACAAATTTCTGATCGTGGTCATAATTTGGGAAATTGGAATGGTTCGAGAATTGTCATGGTATTAGTGATTGTGAACTTGATGCTTTTGGCTATGTATCTGATTTGTTTGTTAGTTCATCTAGTTAAGTAGTGGTTAATCAGTACTAGTATTGTAATGTGATAAAGAAATGTAATTCTAGAAACACAATCTACTTAATGGTTGTAACTGAATTTTTACTATCTATCTGAATTTTTGGCTATATATTGGGAGCCTATTATTTCATTGAAACTGTACAATTATTGGTTGATGTGCTTGATACTGCCCAAAAATCTCAATCTCCCTCTCAAAAATCTGATCTGATGAATTGACTTGTTGTGGGCAAGTCGAGAAGGGAGCTGGCAGCAGTCATGCACACGCAGCTGCTCAGCCATCGGCTGTTGTGGGCTCACGTACAACTCAGTGACGAGCTGGACTTGACTCTGAAACTATGAAGCTATACTCATGTTTGCTTTGTGTCCGTTCGAGCAAAACCTTCAAAAAGCTAGATTTTGCATTGCTGCAGAAGATTCTTCATTCCGTTTGCATTGCTTTGTGTCCGTTTGAAACTATGAAGCTATACTCATGCTTGCTAGATTTTGCATTGCCAATATTTTAATTAAAATAACGAGAAATATTGGGCACCCAATGAAATATTTTAAATTTTCTTAACAAATTAAATTTTCATGAATGATAAGCTAGCTCACGTACAAGGCACCCAATGCAAATGTACTTTCTTTAGTATTCAAACCAACCAAAGCATTGCTGCAGAAGATTTTTTGAAATTTCAATGACAAATTCAAGCAAATATGTAATTAAGTGCATAAGTTAGTCCATACATCCAAATTTGCGTGCAAATAAAAATACACAGGATTTAAAGTTCATTTGATAAAGGTATTGGAGAGAGATCCCTCAGAAACAACATTTCTCATGTGGGGAGGGAGTATCCTCTGCCTGCAGCAGAAGAGATGAAATCAATGTGTTAAATTTCTTTGCAAAATGCGCCAACTGTTTGATTTCACTAGTCATATTCTAGTAAAGAACATAAGCTAACCTAGTTGAAAACAAATAACCAGACATCAAACACCATCTATTAACTAATAGCAAGAATTTTACCTGAAGGCAATGATCATAAATGGAGGCAAAAAATGATTAAGCAATATGCATAAACACTATCATGACTCGTAGCAGCCGCTAATTTAGTTCCTGATATATATCAATGTCAAATCTACTGAAAGTAAACAAGGCATCCTACAGTTCAAGAAGGGTTAAACATACTAACAAAATCTACTAGCAAGATGATCTCATGTTAACGATGCCAAAACTGCAGAACGAGCAGCAGCAATTTCTTGCTCAGAGATTTTTTTTTTAAAAAAATTATAGCTAGTTGGTATAAAACACCCACAGTTTCTTGTTCATCATTTTTTTTAAAAAAAAAAAGTATAACTATTTGGTATAAAACATCCACAGTTTCTAGCTCATCAGTTTATTCATAATTTATT
>JAGFNQ010003391.1:0-88652 GCA_024364735.1 Boesenbergia rotunda | reverse complement strand
ACAAAAAGGGATTTACTTTTAAATAAGTTATTTAATATAAAATGCAGGAAGGAGAATCTGCTAGCCAACTCCACGCCCGGATCAAGGACATACTGAATGGACTCCACATGATCGGGCACAAACAGGAGAACCGCGACATCATAAGGTACGCTTTAAATGCATTCCCTAGAAATTCACTATGGGCATCTATTATAGATGCTTATAAAATTTCTAGGAACCTTTCTAAAATTAATTTAGATGAATTGTTTTGTGAATTAGAACTGCACGAACAGACTAACGCCAAGGCCGAGAAAGGGCTAGCTTTATTTGCAGGTTCACCAAAGGAAGCCAAATCAAAGAGAAAAGTCCAAGAAGAACCTGAAGATGAGTCAGGCTCTGATGAAGAAGAACAACTGGTGAACTTGGTAAGAAAAATGTTCACCAGAAGGAAGAACAAACTTTCAAAGAAAGATATTCAAAAGGTGATGAAGCCCTACAGCACTGAAGGTAAAAGCAAAATGATCTGCTTCGGCTGTAACAGAAAAGGGCACTTCAAACATGAATGCCCTTACAAGAAAGAGGACCAACCCACTAAGAACAAAAAGAAGAAGGCTCTTCAAGCCACGTGGGATGAAAGCTCGGACGATTCCGACGATGAACAACCGAAGAATGCAAGCTACCTCGCACTGATGGCAACCGGACCAGAATCGGACTCGGAGCAAGACGAGGATTCCGAATACGAGTCGAGTCAAGAGATCGGACTCTTTTCGGACGACTCGACTAAGGTATATTTAGATTCAGTAAATGAAAAGTTCTTTAAAATTATTTCTATCTTAAATAAAAAATTGCTTGAATCTGAATCTAGAAATGACCAGCTTCTTAAGGAAAATCAAGACCTTAAGGAGCAATTAATTAATACCAGAACATTAACTGAACAAACTCAAAATCAACAATTAATTGAGCTTGAAACTGAAAACTTAACCCTAAAGGGTGAAGTCCTAAAACTTAAGGATCTACTAGCAACTTTCACAACCCGATCCAAGAACCTTGACCTTATTCTTGGATCACAAAAGGGCATGTACAACAAATCTGGGATAGGATATAAATCAAGATCGAACCAAAGATCTTTTATCTCCTTTATCCACCCCCGCAAAAATCAACGAAAAGCGTGGGTTCCGAAAGCTTATCTAACAAAGCAAGTAGGTCAGAATCAATTTTATGTCCCAAAAAGGGACATCCATTACATTGACCCTAGACACCCAGTCTACAATTTAGGGGGAGGCTCCAAACTAGTTGGCACCTTAAAATCAGCCTCTGCCCAGGTGGGCACTTAGGACTAGCTTCAAAGTTAATTTGAATCTTGTACTGTTTAGTACCAAGGTTTTCAATGAGTAAGTTAAAAGTTCAACTTCTTTAAGCGGCTTTGCCTAGAAAATGGTTGTTGCTCCAATAAGGCTTCGGCCAAAGAAGGCCACTGTGCCTCGCCATGGCCTGGAAGCCAATTATTGAAGTATACTTTTAAATTACTACTTGTTAAACTTGGATCTAACACAAGGTCAAGTTAACTTTTCTAATCAAACTCAAAATCATCTCACAAAATCATAGGACTCCCTTGATTGATAACTTAGACCGAGTGAGATGAATAAGGATAACCAAATTTAAATTATTGATTGATAATTCAAATTCAAAAATTAAAATTCAAATTAAAATTCAAAAATTAAAATTCAAATTCAAATTCAGAAATTAAAATTCAAATTCAAATTCAAAAATTCAAATTCAAATTCAAAAATTAAAATTCAAATTCAAATT
This sequence comes from Boesenbergia rotunda, assembly GCA_024364735.1. Taxonomy (NCBI): domain Eukaryota; kingdom Viridiplantae; phylum Streptophyta; class Magnoliopsida; order Zingiberales; family Zingiberaceae; genus Boesenbergia; species Boesenbergia rotunda. The sequence goes on along the minus strand of JAGFNQ010003391.1, from coordinate 86,864 downwards.
CAAAAATTAAAATTCAAATTCAAATTCAGAAACTAAAATTCAAATTCAAATTCATAAATTAAAAGTCAAACTCAAATTCAAAAATTAAAAATCAAATTCAAAGTCAAACTTAACATAACTCAAATTTAAAATTCAAACTCAAGTGTTTAAATCTTTTTAGATTTTTTCAAAAACTCAACCTAGGTCTAAACCTTTTACTTAACTGTAGGAAAATAAATGGATCATTGACAGTGGATGCTCCAGACACATGACTGGGGATCCCACCAAATTTACAGAACTCAAGTACAAAAGACTAGGGACTGTTGCTTTTGGAAACAACGGTAAACTTAAGGTAATTGGCCTAGGCAATATTGAACTTGAGTCTGATTTCATAATAACAAATGTATTACTTGTTGAAAATTTCAACTTCAATTTACTAAACATTAGCCAATTGTGTGACACTGGTTATAAGGTTAGGTTCCTATCCAATGAATGTCTGATCAAACACAATAACAACCCAAACATCACACTTAGAGGACTTAGGCACAATAACATTTATGAAATTAAGTTAACCTGTCCCTTAGAAAATTGCCTCTTAACCCATAAGGATGAGACTTGGCTCTGGCATAGGAGACTTTCACATACTCACTTCAGAAAACTACCTAAACTAAATGGTGTAGTTAGAGGCCTACCAAAGTTATCTAACCTTGAGTCAACCTTATGTAATGCTTGTCAACAAGGAAAACAAACTAGGTCAACCCACAAACCAACTAATCAAACTCAAACCAAGTCAATTCTGGAATTAATTCACCTAGACCTATTTGACTCACATGGGGTTAAATCAATTAATGGGAACCTATACTGCCTAGTAATTATCGATGACTATTCAAGATTTACCTGGGTAAAATTCTTAAAAAATAAAGATGAAACTTTTGATACACTCACTCAATTTTGTAAATTAACGGAAAATGAAAAGGGGGTTAAAATCAAAAGATTTAGGAGCGATAATGGCGGAGAATTCAAGAATCATAAATTTAATCAATTTTGTCTAGAAAAAGGCTACCATCACGAATTCTCTTGCCCTAAAACACCTCAACAAAATGGAGTTGTAGAAAGAAAAAATAGAACACTACAAGAAGCAGCTAGAACAATGCTTAATGAATACAACTTACCTAAATACCTTTGGGCTGAAGCTGTTAGTACAGCTTGTTATGTACAAAATAGAATAACTCTAATTAAAAACCTAGGAAAGACCTCCTTTGAAATCTATTATAACAAACAACCTAACATTAAATACCTTAAAGTATTTGGATGTAAAGTCTATATCTTAAATACTAGAGAACACTTAGGTAAATTTACTTCTAAGGTTGAGGAAGGTATCTTTGTAGGTTATTCCCTTACCAGTAGAGCCTATAGAGTTTATAACAAAACTACCCTAAAAATTGAAGAAACTACAAATGTAAAATTTGATGAAAAATCTGACCCAAATAACGCTGATCAAACCACCTACCAACCAATTGACTTTGTTAGATCCAGTACTGACCCTGATGAAAGGTCAATTGAGGACCAAAACGATGATCTAACCGAACCCACACCTGAAACTGAACCTAACCAACCCAGAACTGTACGAGTTAGCTCAGCCCACCCAACTAATCAAATCTTAGGTGATCCAGAACTAAGGGTTCAAACTAGATCAGCTTTTAGGAACCTTAGTCAAATTGCCTTGATTTCAAAAATTGAACCCAAGTCTATAGAAGAATCTTTACTTGACCCTGATTGGATCATAGCCATGCAGGAAGAGTTAGCCCAATTTGAACGTAGTCAAGTCTGGGACTTAGTACCCCTACCTAAAGGCAAGAAATTTATTGAAACTAAATGGGTCTTTAGGAACAAACTTAACGAACAAGGAGAAACAGTAAGGAATAAGGCTAGGCTAGTAGCTAAGGGGTTTAGCCAAGTAGAAGGTCTTGATTATGATGAAACCTATGCCCCTGTAGCTAGACTTGAATCCATTAGAATGCTCTTAAGTTATGCAGCCCATAAGGGATTTAAGCTTTTCAAATGGATGTTAAGTCAGCCTTTCTAAATGGCCTAATTAAAGAAGAGGTTTATGTAGGTCAACCCCCTGGTTTTGAAAGCTTAGAACACCCTGACTATGTCTTTAGACTTAAGAAAGCCTTATATGGACTTAAGCAAGCCCCTAGGGCCTGGTATGAAAGACTGTCTAACTACTTAGTTTCTAAAGGCTTTAACCAAGGCAAAATTGACCCAACACTATTTGTTAAAACTCTAAAAACTGATATTTTTATAGCTCAAGTATATGTAGATGATATAGTATTTGGCTCAACTAACTCAAACTTTTTACAAGATTTTATAACGGTAATGGAAAATGAATTTGAAATGAGTTTAGTAGGTCAATTAACTTTCTTTTTGGGGTTACAAATAAAACAGACTAGTGAGGGTACTTTTGTCTATCAACAAAAATACACTAAAGAATTACTTAGAAAATTTGGAATGGATAGTGCTAAAGAAATTAAGACACCTATGGCTACCAGTCAAACTATAGATAATGACACAAATGGCAAACCTGTTGACCTTAAGTATTATAGAAGTGCTATAGGTAGCTTACTGTACTTAACTGCAAGTCGACCTGATATTCTCTTTGCAGTTAGTATGTGTGCTAGGTATCAAACATGTGCTAAAGAATCACATCTAACCCTAGTTAAAATGATATTTAGGTATCTAAAAGGGACAGAAAATCTAGGAATTTGGTACCCTAGAACAGCCCAGTTTGAACTTATTGGATATTCTGACTCAGATTATGCTGGCTGTAAATTAGACAGAAAAAGTACCAGTGGTGGATGCCAACTTCTAGGACCCTCACTAGTTAGTTGGTTTAGTAGAAAACAACACTGTGTTGCCCTATCCACCACTGAAGCTGAGTACATAGCAATGGGTGAATGTGTAGCCCAACTACTTTGGATGATGCATACCTTAAAAGATTTTAACTTAGATTTTAAGAAAGTCAAAATTTATATAGATAACCTAAGTTCAATCAATTTAACCAAAAACCCAATCCACCACTCTAGGACCAAACATATAGAAATCAAACACCATTTTGTCAGAGATCATGTAAATAAAGGAGAAATTGAACTTAACCATGTTGAATCCAAGTCTAACCTAGCTGATATATTTACCAAACCACTTCCTGAATCTGAATTTAGCAACTTGAGAAGATTAATAGGAATGTGTGTTATAGACTAGGACTGACCTGATAAGCTTAAGTTAACTTTTTCAGTTTGTGAGTTTAAACACATGGACTTTTTCAAACTTGTTTTTTAAAAAGTTTATTATATTTCAAACACGGACTTTTCAAATGTGGTTTTCAAAAACTTTTATTGTCTTTCATAATCTGATTTTCAAAACTGGCAGACTTAGCCTAAGCTTGACCCCTAGAATTGCATGAACCTATAGATTTAGGTAGCCGCATCTCACAAAACACATTAAGATTACCTTGTTTGTGTTTGCAAAAACATAGAACGGTTGTGAGATGCATAGGACTCTGCCTGGACTTCCGAATGCTTAAGTCAGTGCATCACAGTAAGTCTGGGCGTAAAATACCTACGTTACAGTGATCAAGTCAAGTAGTCTTGCACTGAAACTTGAGCTAGACATTATTACTTGACTTGACTAACTCAGTGAACACTACTATCATCTAGATAGTTAGTCAGTAACTAGAGTTAGACATTACTTGGTCCAGGGGGAGCTGAGGTCAAAATACTTTTTCAAAATGTCATTTTTAACAAAACACATTTGAAAATTTTGATAAATATTGATCCCTAAAATTTTTTTCGATATTATATTTTCTGAAAAAAAAGGGAATTTTTTTAAAAGCTAAGTTAATAAATTTAAGACTAGTTTTTTTTAACACTTAGCCTATATTTCTACTCCCTTAAAAGTTATTATGCTTATAAATAATTCCTTGCAATTCCTATTTAGCATTGAAAAATCTGTATTTTTGGGTCTTGCAAATCTCCTTTTTCAAATTAACTTTAAAATAAAAACACTTATGTTTTTGAAAATCCACTATTATCTTCTTCTTATACTAGAAAGTATCAAAATACTTTGATTGATTTAAAGCTCAGTAGCAAAGTTTCTTTTGGCTTTGAAAAATATGTATTAAAAAGATTGTCAAGCTTAACTTTGAAAATATTTCTAATTCATTTGAAAAATAATGTTGTTGAAAACTATTTGTTAGTTTTGAAAGCTAAGTTAATTGATTTAGGGGGAGTTCCTTTTTTTTCACTTAGGCTATTTATCTTACTTAATCCATGTTGCCTAAGTCTAGTTTTCCCTATCACTTAGCTTTGGATCCTACTCTCCGTAACTTAATATACGTATGTTTTTTGATGAATGACAAAGGGGGAGAGTAGGGTTAAAGCTTAGAAAATTCTTATGCAATCTATTTGCTACTTAATTTTACCATATACTTTCATGCTTATTTTTTATTTACTTGCATGTATCTGCTAGTTTTTCCCTAACTTCAACCTGAGTTGTCAATACATCAAAAAGGGGGAGATTGTTGGTGCAGTTTGCACTAACGGTCAAACTCGGGTTTTGATGTATGACAAAGTAGTTAAAGTTAGGGTTGTGTGTGTTTAACCTCTTTACCAAGTGTGCAGGGTTGAAAGACTTAGGACCAGACATCAGGCTGAAGTCCAGGATGGTTGAGTCCTGGCGGGAAGTCCAGTTGGGTCCGCGGGACCTGACAACTGGCTGAAGACCAAGTTGGTTGAGACTTGGCAAGAAGACCAAGGTGGTTGAGCCTTGGCAGGAAGTCCTGGTAGGATCAAGAAGTCAAGCAGAGCTGCACAATGGGTAAGTAAGGTAAGTCACTGGAGGAGCGACCCAGTGAGGACGAGTCCAATCTTGGACTTTAGGCGCGGTCCAACTTAGACCCATTTAGGTGATCTAAGTTGAGTCCTGGTTAGATCCTGGTCTGGGAGACAGGATCTAATTAACTTAGAATTGTATCACATTCTAGTCCATATAAAATTATGCTAGCCTTGTTTTGGACTAACCCTGGATGCAGGACCGAAGGACTATGTTTCTGCAGCTCAGAGAGCCTCAAAGGAGTGAGGCCGTAGCTGAGCAGGGCGCCCCGGATGTGTCGGGCGCCCCAGAGTCAACCCAAAGTCATCGGAGAGGTAAACGCCCCGACAGCAGCGCAATTGGGGGCGCCCCGCATGTCTCGGGCGCCCACTGTGCCACGCCACTGAAGGCGGCTGCAGCTCACCCTCGCGAAGCCAGAAGATGGGATTTTGACCGGTCAATCGGGCGCCCCGCGCGCGTCGGGCGCCCCGCGCGCGTCGGGCGCCCCAGTCAAAAGCAATCCCGAAGTAGACGAGATTAGCTTTGACCGGAGCATCGCCGGATCTACAGCCACGTGGGGGGCGCCCCGAGCATGTCGGGCGCCCCCTGCCCTATATAAAGAGGGCCTCGACCCTCTTCAAAGAACAACACTTCGTCCAAAGCTTTCAAGTTCTTCTACGCTCGCGCCTTGCTCCGGAAACGCTACACTTCGAGCCGACGACGTCCCGCTGCCCCGAAAGAGTCGACCTACTCCGGACGTCGGTAAAAAGAAGAATTTCTTTTATTACTTTATTGCACTTAACTACTTAAAAGTGTGGGGTTGTCACACTTTAAATTCATTTGTACTCGCCTACTCTATCGGGGTTGACCGATAGAGAGTTTTAGTGGATTGCCCAACGGAAAGGTCCGAGGGACCTGGGCCTTCGAGTAGGAGTCGACGAAGACTCCGAACGAAGTAAAATTCGTCTGTGTTAGTGTGTTTTTCGTTTCTTTCGTTTCCGCTGTGCACGCTTTTTAAAGCGCTTTGATTTTTGAAAAACGCACGTGATTCACCCCCCCTCTCACGTGCATCGATCCTACAATGTCAATATCTAATCTCCTCTCTAATGCGTACATCATTACCAAGTGAGGCAGTCGAATCTTCGACCTTCCCTTAGTAACAATAGGTAAAATGCAATCTAATACAATTTTGTACAACACGTTGCTAATAGGAGTTATGCGCTTAGCTTCAAAAATGCGATGTGTAAAACATCGATGTCTTTCAAAATAATGCTGATGGATTTAATCTACGGTCACATTAGGAAAGTTAAAAGGCTCAATAACTTTTGAAAAACATGTGAATGCATTTTTGGAAGCCCTACACCCCAAAAATGTTCCTAAAACTACAGGTGAAAAGGGAATGGTCACTCCCGCCACCATAGACTCATAAGTCCCATCATCGGGATTAATGCATGTGAGGTTGACATAAAACTCTTTACACATGTCAAGATTAACATAGTGCTGACAGTAAACTAACTGCTCTAGACCAAAGTAGGTGACCATCTCAGCAATGTGAGGGGTTTTCTCTTGAAAGTATGTTCGGTTAAGATACCGACAGTTCATCATTACAAAGTTGGTGTTGGCAAATCTCCGTCGACATTCCTCGGAACGGAACCGAGATGCCTCAGGATCTGCGGGACTCTGTTGGGATGAACCCTCACCCAATCTTCTCTTTTGGACAACCTTAAACTACAATTTACCCATGCATGTATCAAAAATGACTCAAATGAAGAGTAAAAACAAGGAAACCATGCAAAAAGGGATAGTTAGTTACAAATCATGAACTAAATGTGAACAATAAACCATACAAGTCGTTATCGTTTTCCCGCACATTGCATAATGAGGTTTGATGAAGATTGACTCGAGAAGAAAGTTTCTTTCAACCCTAGACTTAGATCTGAGGTAGAGAGATGCTAGGAAGGTGATCTTAGGGCTTTAGGAAAGCTTAGAGCACAAGAGGGGAGGTCGAGAAAGAAAAGAGCTCGCAGGGGGTGGCACTGAAACCCTAGGTTCGGCCACCCCTTGCGTGGCTTTTCTTTTTAAAACCCTCGCGGATCAGTCGACTACCCCAGGGGTAGTCGACAAAGAAACCGAACAGAAAGATCAGTCGACTGCCTCGACTGGTATTTTTAAATCATTAGTTTATGATTTGTATTAGACCAGTCGATTGATACCTTAATTTCAGCTTTTCAGTCCTAATTTCAGAAATGCATAATTAATTTCACACATCTCCAAAAAACCTAAAATTTCGTGGAGAGATTTGTGGGACCTATGTCTACTTGGGAAAAATATATTCTCGAATACATCTATCCCCAATCCCAAGATTGACACAAAGTTCAAACCTATCTAATTTGTTCAAATTATCCTTGGCCTAAAGTCCTAGTTTTGATCTCTCCTCGATATATCTTCTCATTCCCAATCTCAATGCATCTCTAGCATTGATTTATATGGAATCTACACATTGAAAACTAATTTCCATGCAATATAGTCTCATTTTCATCTTTTCATCCATAAAACTCCATTTTTATATGCAAAACCCCTAGGATTAAGACTCAAGTGAGTCTTTCAAATCCTTTGGCACATTCCACAATCCATCTAGTCACCTCGGAGAAATCCTCCCGAGATCTATTGATCATGGATCTCATTTTGACTTCTAGAGCTCTCCTTTGAGCTCTTAGCCTTAGTCACCTCCCTAGGTGACTCATCTACCATGGCAAGGCCACACACGTGTCCCTCTGGCACTTCTTGACCTACAACCCTTGCTCTCTTAACTTTCCACACGTTATCCTTGGTTAAATTCTTTTTCTCTTCTTTAGATGGCTTTCTCTTATCATTTTTGGCATTCCCTTTGCTATAGTCATATGACATCCTTGCATATGATTTTTCAATAGCCTTTGATCTAATAGGTCGATATCCTAGACCCGGTCTACCATTGTCATGGTTTTGACTCTTTGACACTATGCCTAAACCCTTAGATCTACTAGTGAATCTTTCTAGGATTTTCTCCAATTTATCAAGTCTTGCCCTCAAGGCTTGATTTTCCTTTTCTAGGTTCTTACCCTTAGTATCACCATGTCCATTTTGAGCATTTCTAGCTCTACCAATTTGTCTAGGCATGTGTCTACCCTTCTTTGGGTTAATGTCTTGGTCCTTAGGTTCAAACATCCTAGGTTTATCATGATACCTAATTTCCTTAGGGTTTTGAGATACAACATTAATCCTATTTCTATCATAATATTTAAAACCAAAATTACGCATAGGCAAACAATTTTCATTATTTCTAGCACACATAGGAAAATTTGAAACATTCTTAAAGTTAGGGATTATCTCCCTTACCTTTATAGCTCCCCCTTGATGTAAGCTTTTCTTCCTTTCTTCTTTTCCCATTTTCTCAAATGTTTCAACTTCTTGAGCTCTCCTTTTCTTGGATATTTGGTGTGATAATGCCCTAGCTCTTCACATGTGAAGCATCTAATGTGCTTTTTCTCTTCCTTTTCCCTACAACCCATATTAGATTTGAAAGGAATGGACTTGGGTTTAGAGTTTACCTCTTTTTTACCTAATGGACACTTGTCCTTGTAGTGTCCTCTCTTGTTGCATCCAAAGCAAATGATGTGGTCTTTTATTCTTACTTTGGTGGAGATTGAAGCTTCTTCTTGCTCCGGTATTGAAGAGGGTCTCTCCTCCCCCTCAATTCTTGAAGTGGAGACCTCTTCTTCTTCCCTTAATGAAGTGGATGATCTTTCACTCTCTTGAGCCACTCCATTTGATGAGATGGACAATTCTTTTTCTTGTTTCTCTTTTTCTTCGGATGTGAAACTCTTTTCTTCATCCGATTGGTCCTTCTCCTCTTCTTGGACCATTGAGCTCATTTCCTCGATCTCTTTCACTAATTTTGCTTGTGTAGATTTTTCATGGAATGCTATCATCTTGTTCCATAACTCATGTGCACTTTGATATTCACCTACACCACTAATTATATTATTAGGTAAAATATTAACTAAAATTGAAATTACCGTTTCGTTTGTCTTTGCTTGTGCTTGTTGCTCCTTATTCCAATATCTTAGCCGAAGCTTCTTCCCGTGCTTATCTCTTGGAACTTCAAATAGATCTTCAAGTGCAATCATATAGTTCCAATCCATGTCGAACCATGCCTTTGTCCGCATCCTCCAATAGTCGAAATCCTCGCGATCATAGGGAGATGGAACATTGATGTCATCACCCAACTTTTCTTTAATTGTCATCTCCTCTAGCTTTTTGCTCTCTCGGTGGTTAGTTCGTAGATGAGCGAACTTTCGCTCTGATACAACTTCTTAGGATCTTACCATTAAGCTAGAGGGGGGGGGGGGGGGGTAAATAACTTTCGTTCGATTTTCTACCTACAACGTTAGCATGCGCAAGCGGAAATACTAAATATACAACAAAACAATGCTAACACAAACCGATCTACGTGGTCCGGAGATGAAACTCCTATTCTACGGCAGTCCGTAAGGTTGACAATCCCGATCCTTCGGTGGATGATTCCCCGGAGTATCTCCGGCTAGCTCTTGTCGCTCCTTGTGGGTGGAAAAACCTCGCCACAAAATTTGAACAATCCCTGAGCACTGTAGGCTACTCAAGCTCTAACCAAGCAAGTTTCGCCAAGGAGAAACAACCTTAAACGAGCTCCCTTAAATAGAGCTCGAGGTTGAATATGACCGTTACTAGTCGACTGGTCCAGTACCAGTCGACTGGTATTTTCGAATTCGAAAGTCACAACCCGACTCTTCAAATTTCGGTCACACCAGTCGACAATTGGTTCATCCCTAAGTCCAAGATTACCCTTCCCGAGTACATTTCTCTCCGCACTTGAATCCTTACAACTTAGTTCCCGAGTACAATTCCCTCAGCACTCAGACCCTCATGACCTGGTTGACTCTTCATCCAGCAGCCTCGATCTGTTACCTTCGCGTCCTCTTCGTCTTCGGCTCCCGTCTCTCAGATGCACACACAAGCTCTCGGCTTGCCTCCATGTCATCCTTCACGCATGTCTCGAAGTCTGCATCCCTCGGCTCATCGTCCCTGCTCCAGCAGCCTCGACCTGTTGCCTTCAAGCTCTCTTCGACTTTGGCCCTCGTCCCTCAGATGTGCACACAAGCCCTCAGCTTGCCTCCATGCCATCCTTCACGTACGCCTCGAAGTCCGGTTCCCTCGGCTCATCGTCCCTGCTTTGTCCATGGTCCCTCGGATGCGCACACAAGCTCACAGCTTGCCTCCATGCCACCTTCACCGTACCTAAAGATATCCAACTAAGTCTATGTGTATCCTGCAAACCTGCACACTCACATACACACATTAGATCAACATGAAACCCTAACTTAATCATATTGACACACACATCAAAACCCATGATCCTCCAGATCATACTTGGGCCGATTGCCCCAACACGCCTAAGGTTTGTCCCTTCGGGATACAACCTCACTGCACTCTCTCTAAAAACTTATCTTTACTCACTTGTCAAACATTGGATCCTACATACCTATTTGGACTTAACATACTCAGCATCTGATCAACCTGCCAGGGCTTTCTCTCAATATCGGGTCCTCCAGACCTATCGAGTTCGCTTGTCAGATGTCAGGTCCTCATGACCCATCTAGACTTCCTACCTGGTTTCACGATCTACTAATACTTGTCTGGCCGCAGCTAGGGCTTCTCAAAGGTAATCTTCCTGGATACTTATTAGTTCCATTAAATGACAGCACAACATAACTTGAACCTTTGTTAATATCAAAACATAGGTTCGATTATGGTGCACCCTACACCAACATATTATATTTTGGCAATTACAAAATTATAATTGTTACACAATTATAACATCTATCTTTAATCAATACTAGATGGCCCCAAGGCTTAGCCGAGTTAGTTACCACAGGGTACAGTTGCAGAATGAAGCAAGGGTCGAATTCCGATGAAGCTGGGAGAAATATCTGTTGGATATTATTATCCCTATTATGTGAGATTATTTATAAGTTGCACATGTGAATACAATCTAAATCCTTTAAAGTAATCTAACTTATGTTTATTGGATTTCGAATTATTGGATGTGAGTTAAATATGTAGGGATCTATAGCAAAACAAATATAAAGCATAGCGGAAATTGATCCCTCCAAAGATCTATGTGAATGTAGAATTAGTCTTGTAACTACTCTAATGAATAAGATTGTTACCTTTGATACATGAACAACCCTCTTAAAATCCACTAGTCCGGTCGATTTGAGCACGATCGAAATGTTCACGCCTCTAAGGTATCCACATGAGCATGTCCCTTCCTTCGTCTCACGAATTCAGGAATTGGAAAAAGTCTCACACCTTCACCTTCTTGCTAGAGATGGCATTCAAGGTGGCACGGAGCAGAAGAAGAATTACCAACCCCTCCCTTCTTGCTAGAGATGGATATTTAAGGTGGTAAGGTGAAGGAGAAAAGTCAGCTCTTCACCTTCTTGCCTTCTTTAAAGAGATGGAAGCTAATGTCTTTTCATCTTCTCATGGAATTAAAGAAGCTAAAATCACCTTCTCATGGAGTTACTTAGCGGCCTCTATAGTTGGGTTGGGTCTTTACAAGAAAAGGAAGCATATTGAATTAATTCATTAAATCAATAAGCTTAATATCCGAAATTAATTTCGGACTTAAGACTCAGACCTCCACTATTTTAGTCAAACTAATATAAAATAATCCCCAAATCAACATGATCTTTGCGTGTAACCTAATAGGTTCTCGTAACGTTGGCATTGTCTCTAAAACAACTTTAAAAACACAAGCAATGAGTGACATTTAGCAATACATCATTACTACTCAAGTGATAAGAATGTCGAGAGTTGACCTAACCTGTCTGTAACCCACTATAAAAAAAAACTGAAAGACAACGCTTTTTATGCATTATCTATACGGCTGAAAACTGTTGTTAAAAGCACTGCTATTAAAAGTCTGCTCAAAGACACTTAAAAAGTGTTGTCATTTTTACAAAGACAACACTTTTATAATGTTTAAAAAGCGTTGTCATTTTTTACAAAGATAATATTTTTTATTTACTATTATATTTACACCACAAATTGATTAATTAAGCTCTTACAAATAACACCAATTAAAATACTACGAAGGTACAAATAATCAATCTTCTTATTACTGAACTAGAAATGTGTCATACAATTCAAATAGAAAATATATACACATAATCTATAAACTTTGGATCCATATTAAATCTATGGAAAAACAAAAACTCTTCTTATATTGAATCTTTTTAGTAATATCGCATCTTCTCGGAAAATATGAGTACCCTTCTCTCTTTTTGTTGGAGCTTTGATTAGTTGAGGGACCATGGAAAAATAGGAACCTCGACCATGATATTACTAGGAGAGTGAAATTTAGGTTGGTTTTGTACAGACAAAAACTTGTCTCTCAGACACAACCAACCAACCTACAAATGCTTCAAACCTTCTGTTTTGTTTCCTTGTATCCACACTTTAAGTAAATACTCATAAAAACTACAAGCAAATAATTCTCAAAATCAATTATCCTTAGGTAGAAAGAGAAAACCAAACATAGAAGCGGTATTAAAAAAGGGTATAGAAAAGCAATTATAAGAAAGAGATATCACCTTCAGAAAAAGAAAAATAGTATTACCTATCACCCATAGTACCAAAAGGTTATTGTCGAAATAAGGTGTTGCTACACTTGATTGAGGATTTATATATATTGGAAGTAAATCATCACTAGGATATATTTTCTGCAATTAATGTCTAATAACCTTCTCTAATTGGCAAATCGCAAAGCAGGATTTATCAGTTGAAGTCCTGAAACTAAGATTTGCTTATATCATGTTATACTCATGAAATTGTAGTTATGCAATTGTTACACTAGTCACACAGCTGGTTGAATGACTAGTTAGCAATCTCAAAGATATACACTCATATCGCAAGTACATCAAAGACATACACTGTTCAATGCCAGAATCTGCTAGAATCCTTTCTCCTTGAAAAGGAAATATCAAAGTAAAAGAAAAAAATGTATGTTGAAAAATACAGAAATTGTAAAAATAAGGAAAGAGGAAAATTTCAAATTAAAGAAAATGTCAAGCAAGAATACCTTGCTATGTGGCAAAAAAAAAATCATAAGAAACAGTTATGAATCCCAATCATAAATCTTAACAAATGGAAAATATAATAATCAAGAACAAAAAAGAAAAAAATCAAAAGTAAAAAGACTAATCCCATGAAATTGATATTTTGTTATTGATGAATTGTTGGTGCAAAGAGTATCAATCATGAACAGTCAACCTTTAGTGTTTCGATAATTGACAATATACTAAGGTCTAGTCAAAGTGATCAGGGGTTAAGCCAAACATGACCTGATATTTGGTAGGGTAAACCCAGGTTTGATCAGTTTGACAAAGAGTTAGCCAAACAGGACCTGATATTTGGCAGTGACAATATACTAAGGTATAGTCAAAATGATCAACGGTTAAACCAAACAAGACCTGATGTTTGGTAGGGTAAAACCATGTTTGATCATTTTGACAAAGGATTAGCCAAACAGGATCTGATGTTTGGTAGTGACAATATACTAAGGTATAGTTAAAGTAATCAAGGGTTAAACCAAACAGGACCTGATGTTTGGTAGGGTAAACCCAGGCTTGATCAGTTTGACAAAGGGATAAGCCAAACAGGATCTGATGTTTGGCAAAATGAATAGAACCCAGGGATAGTCAGTTTGACCAAGGCATTAAACCAAACTGGACTTGAGGTTTGGGATTATACTTACCTGAAGGTTGAAAGAAGTCTAGTTAGGATTAAGATGATTAGCAAAGAAATCCTAGTGAGTGAAGCTAGGTGGAAGAAATCTTGGTGAGTGAAGCTGGGTCCTAGTGAGTGAAGCTGGGTGGAAGAAATCCTAGTGAGTGAAGCTGTGGAAGAAATTTTGGTGAGTGAAGCTGGGTCCTAGTAAGTGAAGCTTGGTGGAAGAAATCCTGGCGAGTAAAGCTAGGTCCTAATGAGTGAAGCTAGGTGTACGAAGTCCAGGTGAGTGAAGTTGGGCAAGAAGACTTAGTCCGAGGGATTGAGCACGAAGTCCTAGTTGGGGATCGGGTAACGGAGTCTTAGCCGAGCGAGAACTACGGACAGAAGTAGAGACGAGTCGAGGATCGGATGTCTCGAGATCCGGGAGTCTCGGAGACCGAGCACGAAGTCTTGGTCCAGGGGACCGAGCAAAAGACTTAGCCGAGCGGGGATCGCGGACAGAAGTAGAAACGGGTCGAGGTCAGACGTCTCGAGATCCAGGTTGGCAAAAGTCCAACCGGAGGTCCCGGTTGGCAAAAGGTAACTTCTTTAGAGTGGAATAGGTGAGGACACGTTCTCCAAAAAAGGGAACAGTAGGCGTCCATTTTGAAAACCAAAGTCAGAACCAATTATGACTTAAGATTATTTGTTTTGTTATGTGTTTTGTTCTCTTGCAGGTACCTGGAGTTGGAGGCAAGATAGGAGAACAAAACACAAAAACCTGGGAAAAGGCATCCCAGGCACCTGAAAGGGTTCAGGCGCCCGAGAACCCAGGTGCCTGATAGGTATCAGGCGCCCCAGATAGGGTTTTCCAGCTGATGGAGATGCTAAGCTAGCAGGGTTGCCACGTCAGCTTCTCAGGCGCCCGTGAGCCATCAGGTGCCTCAACAGTCCCAGGAGCCCAAGACCAGAGATAAGGTTTGGTCAAGTCTGCGGATAAGCACGCGCCATTTTCGGGTGACGTAGCAGGCGCCCCGGACCCTATCAGGCGCCCAAGAAGCTAGTATAAAAGGGGTTCGACCCCTCACTTCAGAACACCAAGTTTTCAATCTGTCTACTCATTCTGTGCGAAGCAAAAGCGCTACGATGAAGCTCTACGACCAAGGAGACTCCAGGAAGAAGTGCGCGGTGCTTGGGACTTCCAGAGTTGGCCGAGACTTTTCATTTGGTTTGCACATTACAAAGTTGTATTTATTTATCATTTCTTTGATTGTATTTAAACTATAAGACAGGTTTCTCCGCCTCTGGAAATTTCGAAAATGAGACCACTAGTGGACTCACGCTTAGTAGTTAGGCCTTTGACGTACTAACCCTAGGGGTTGGGAACCAAGTAAATCCCGCGAGTAATTCTTGCTCTGTTTGTGTTTATTTTATATTCTGCTGCGTACTAACACTCTGATAGCAAGAACGAACGACGAAGTTCCGCAAAAAAGTTCGAGTCGATATTCACCCCCTATCGACCGGCACCGATCCCACAATGAATATTAAACCATAGCTACATTCCAAATTCCTTTCTTGAAGATAAATTAACTAAACATGAAGAAAATAAAATAATCTAAATGAGAGGTTTAAAATTGAAAGTAATACTCTTTGTCAAACTTTTCATAACTTTATGTACATAAATGACCTCATCTTATAGTCTATGTATTTATAAACTATCTCAATACAAGCGCAAAATGAACTTGAAGATCAATTCTGAAACCACAGATCAAAAAAATTAATATTCGCTTGATATTTCAAGTAGGGGCTATTACAATTGAAGAAGCAAAATGGTTATTAGAGATGTACCTCTGTCCATCCATGGTTATGAGGGTTTCCATTAGCCAAGTTAATTCTATTGTAAGGAATGCCACTTGGAGTATCCCATGTTGGTAACAACCTATCAGTAAGTGTTAGGACCTAAAAAATTTAGATATCTCAACAATGATATGTTACTGTTCACTTTGGGCTTAAACTCTAATGATTTTTTCTCTTGGGCTCTCCCCTAAAGGCCTTATACCAATTGAGATATATTTCTCTTATAATCCTATGATCTTTTCCATGTGTTTTCAATGTGGGACTATGTTTGCAACCTTATAACCCCAATAATTCCCCCTAACAAAGGGCCACAGGCCTTCTCAAGCAGAAAGCTTTTCTGTTTGATGTCCGATTCTCAAGCCACTAGGGCTTTCTTCCCCTCAATCTACTCGACCTACTAGGACTTCATTGCCTAACCGTAACTAGGACTTCTCTGCCTGGCGTCTGGTCCCTTGATCAAGACATGAGAGCTCATACTTCCTTTGTTCAAGACTTAACCCACATGATTCAATTAGACTATAGCTCTTATGGACAGTCGATGGTTAGGCGTTCTGGTAGTTCAGGCTCTAATACCAATTGTTAGGATCTAAAAAATTTAGATATCTCCACAATGGTATGATATTGTTCACTTTGGACCAAAATCCTTATGATTTTGTTCTTGGGCTCTCCCCAAAAGACCTCATACCAATGGAGATATCTTTCTCTTATAAACTCATGATTCCCATGTATTTTTAATGTGGGATTATATTTGTAACCTTGCAACCTAACAACAAGGTCTTTAGCCTTGTCAAGAAATAACTTGTCCCCAGACAGGTTATATGCACTTGGTAGTCAAAATAGAAATAAAATGAGACATGATCATATATAAGTTTGAGAAAATTCTAAAGCATCTTAGTTTCTAATACTATAATTAGATAACAAATTTTCCAAGAAAAACAAAAAAGCAACATAGTAGTACAAAACATTGAAGGCGCTAACTTGAGACATGTTACGTAGAAAATCAGATTAAAGAAACATAAATTAAACCTTACAACGCCACTTTATGGTTGTCTCAAAAACACTTGCGGCATAATCATTGTTGAAATCTAATGCAGTTGCAACCCACCTGCCAATGATTAGTTCAAATCAGTTACTAGGGATGAAAAAATCAAACAAACTCAAAGCATTCATATTATCAAATAGAATAAACTGAGTAACTGCTATATGTTTCTCTAAAGTCACATACCAAATATCTCTAGTCATTTATTTAACTAAGCAAATTGAAAAGCACAGCAGCAAAAAAAGATACATTAGACTAACAGGGCAAACAACCATCTAAGTATAAGGTTTGTAAGTAGAGAAACCAACAGATTTCTCTGTGCATACAGATAATTGCACAATCATTCCATAAAGAATTTGAAGAATCCAAAATTTCATATGATCAGTAAGTAATGTTAAACCAATGATATACTGTTCGAAGACATTAGTAAAATTCAGAAGTATCAGCTAAAACAAAATACAAGGCTGCATTGAAGCACTACAAATATGCATTATATAGATATTGAGAATTTGATAAATATTTCACATAGATATGCAATTTGTCAATAATGTTAAGGTAAAACATGCAATTCAGGATACAACAATTGACGTCTCCAGATTGTGCCATCATCGTTGAATCTGAAGGAACAATTTTTGAATATAATGCTAGAACTAACAGGGAAATGAATGAACATGAATGCAATTTCTTGGGCAAATAGGGAAAGAAAAGCTATGGATCGCCATCAAAGTAAGAACTTTTGTCTACGTAAAATAAATTAGGCACAAAAATCGGCCCATTCCACTAGATCTAGCCCTAGAGCGCCACAACAAACTGAATGTAAAAGAATTCACGCCAAGATCAATCATCCATGCAGATGTTCATTGTCGATGTAGCCTGGAAACAAATAAGGAAAGGGGGAAGACGAGGAACGATGATAGCTGAGGAAGATTGATTATTGTTAGAAGGATTAACACCGTTCTTCTTTTTCTTCCCGCCATCGTCTTTCTTAGCAAGAGCCAAGTGTCTGTCGGCCACAATCCGATATATCTTCAGGGTGATTTCATCGCGAATATGGGAGAAAAGGCTTCTCTTTTCAAGAGTTCTGAGACACAGCCTGCTTACCGAGGACAAGCACACCGGCGGCGGCAACCCTGCCCTTCCCAAGAAAATTTCTGCCCTCGGCGTCGTTCCCCTTAGCGTTGCGCTCATTGTAGACTCTGACATCAATGGACTGCCCTCTGCTGTCGCTGATATTCGAACTCTACCTCTACGTATGACGACGATAAACCCTACCCATCCTTGGGCATCAAGTTATGTGCCACGAGCACCTTCACTACCAGCTTCTCCTTCCCCCATTCCCAGCCCCCACGGGCTGGATCGGATGGTAAGGCGCCTGGTCGATTTGGTCGAGGTCACAGGTTCGAGGGTCGCCAGTTGCGCACGGGGATAAAACCCTGGTCTGTTGGCATTAATTCCCTCGACCCCAGGCGCCTCACCACACCAGACATAACCGTGATTTACCTCCTCCGTGTTGGTCCTGGGGCGGGCTGGCGGGGGCCGCTGAGGTGGCGGATCCACCTTTTTTGGTCCTTCCCCCATTCCCCTCTTCTTCATGCTCACGGGCGTAGTACCACTGGATACAGACGATGTGGCATCGTCTTCAACGAGCAGGATATGAGGTTAAAATAAAAAGTGGTAGGCTATAAAAAGAACCCAAAACCTGAGCGGCGCTTGGCAGGCTGCTTGGTAGATGAGAATCAAAATTAATGTATGATTTTGATATCTTTAATTTGATAACCTTGATAATCTATCCTCCCCTCGGTTATCACTAAACACATTCCTCCCTTTTATTTTTTTTATCGTAGACAATAAAGCCCTGTCGTGCGTCGAAGTCTCCCCCTCCCCCCCTCCTTCTCCAGGCACCACAACGCTTCTCCCCCTATCCACCTCGCGTCGCCTCCTTCTCCCGGAGCCGCCTCATTCTCCAGATGTCGCCCGCTTCTCCCCCCTCCTCACCTCGCGTCTCCTCCTTGAGCAACGGTCTCTCATCACTGTCGCCTCAGACCGAGGCCGCCTCTTGTGGGTCTCTGCTTCGAGAGTTACAGGTCCGTTCTCTTTTTCCTATGAAGCTTTTCCGGTTCCTTTCTCGGCATCCTTCTTTTCTCTGCTCTCTCCATTTTCGATTTTTTGTTGTCGTGCTTAATCTTTGACAGTTTTCTTGTCTGCCGACTCGAGTTGATAACCTAATAAACCATTTGCTTTCTCTTATTAATTATTTTGTTGCTTCGAATCGGTAATTGGGGAAATTACTAGCTAGAAGAGATATGATACACCCTATATAAAAAACAGAACACATATAGAATCATTATTAAATTCAACTTTAGTTGGCTTGTAAATCATTGTGTATTATGGTAAAAGAAAATACTCTACAACGAATTGCATGGCTCATAGTCATCATTATTTCCTGTAAGTCTTTCCCAAGCAATTCATATCTAGTTAAATTACATAAACGATCCAAGTCTGATAACGAATTTCAACACCTCGGCGACCGTCCACCACCGGAAGTTTCCACCGCCGTCAGAGTAAATCGGAAGCGTCGTAGTGGCGGTCTAGAACCAGGTCCAGGGTTCGCGCATCATTTGGAGAAAAATTCCTACAAATGCGCGTAGCTGGAGATCGTACCTAGAAGGTGTCAACTTAGTTGTTAATAATCTTGGAAGTTCTTGCCAACTTTTTGTATTTAAATTCAACCTCCAATTCGGTGAGTTTTAACCCTTCCTTTCTCTTTAGAATGAAACATAAATTCTATAGCAATATCTCCTGCATTTTCTGAATCACCTTTTGTCATCCAAGTAGATGATATCATGTTATTTTGACATCATCACTAGTGCCTACCTCTCCTAACACATATCTTCAAGGACATTTTTATTAGCGATGCATACACTTCATCACTAGTACATGACCTATACATCACATGACATTTCAAGAGCACTCTACTGGAAGTGTTTCAGATTTTATTATTCAAAAGAAAAGGAGGAATATCTAAATTGTTTGAGTTATTCTGTCAATTACTCATCTTTAGTATGGATTAATTTATCTCATTTGTATGGATTCCTGTCATATTAATAGATAATTCTATGCATTCATTTCTAGTAATATTAATCGGTATTTCTATCATATTAATGAGTTTCTATTTAATTTTGTAGAAACATAGCACAACCACCATTTAACTATAGAAGACGTAGATTAATGTGCACTTTATGGAATATGTATGGAATGCTCATGGTTTGTTTGATGGTCCTACTTTATCAAATTGCAATACTTATATATCGTCAAAGTAAGATTCGTCAAATAAAAAGTAAGGAGGAAAAACAGATTGCACGTGTGAAATGGATATTCAGCCTTACAAAAGAGAGCGATGAAATAAGTATTAGTGAACTTCGAATGGATAGGAAAACATTCAAGATATTGTGTGATATGGTACAAGACGTTGGAGGTTTAAAAGCTACAAAAAATGTCACCATTGATGAAATTGTGGCCTTATTTGTCTACGTGTTGACACATCATAAAAAAAATCGTACGATGAGTCTGCTTTTTAAAAGAAGTCGGAAGACAACAAGTCGTCATTTTAATTTATGTCTTCGAGCAATTTTACAATTGCACAACATATTGCTCAAGAAACTTGAACCGGTGCACGATGACTGCGAAGATGGTAGATAGAAACCATTTAAGGTAAGAAAATTTTAATCGCCTATAATTCTTTAGTTTAATTGTATTTTTTATTTCAATCTATAATTCCAATAATTACCTCTAATTATTATAATCGAAAATTATTATAGGGGTGTTTAGGTGCTTTAGACGGTACTTTTATCCAAGTGACACCCCCTAAAGAAAAAAAAAACAACGTTAGCTCACACTTTGAGTCAGTGTCAGCTTGGGTTCAAGATAAATCCTCAAAAATGCCAGAAGTTTTGGAGATGTTGGATAAGTATGGATTCATTGGTAAGAACAAGTACAAGGTTACTCAAGTTATTTGTGAAGATCCTATGAAAGTTGAGTTATTATTCAGTTTGAATCCCTCTGAAGTTGCAGATTTTGTGTTCAGTTGCTTATAGTAATATGCTTGCGATGAATATATTTTTGCTTTTCTCCATCATCAGTTCCCCTGGGCATAAATAACCTAGGCATAAATAGTTTCTATGCTCTCGTTTGAGTGGTAGTCATTTTTTGTGTGTGTCAACATCCAAGATGCAACTGAATTTAATTTTTGTAGTATTTTGCTCATCTTGAGTTAATCTTATGTGTTGAGATGAATTTCAAGTACGGGCAAGAAGTGGTTTAACGTAACTTTTGTAGTATATAAAACCAAAAGCAGACGAGACGATTGAGTGTCATCAGAATCAGGTTGCTTCCGTTACCAGTAAAATATCAGAACTAGATGAACTCTTTGGGGAAAGTAATCGAGCGGCTAGGCATAAGGTCTTGCATAACTTGATGACAACTGTCTTGGTTGAAGGCATGCCCGTAAGGGAACATGTCCTCAAAATGATGGCTTGGCTGAAGGAGATGGAAATCCTTGGAGCAAAAATTGATGGGGAACCCCAGATCAATTTCATCCTCGTATCTCTACCAAAGAGTTTTGTGGAGTTCCGCCTAAGATACAATATGGACAAACGTACATATTCGTGGGCAGAACTTCTAACAGAACTCGAGGCGGCAGAAGTGGTTTCTCTTCAGAGTTCACAAACTTTCAAGGCTCAAGATATTTCTTCTTCTAAACCGAAAGGAAAGAAGAAGAAGAAGGAACGAACTGAGGCAAAGAAAGTAGCAGGATTACAGGGACCTCAGGGATGCATGAAGAAGCCGAAAGGCAAGTGCTTTATGTGCAAGCAGTCTGGACATTGGAAGATGGATTGTCCCCGTCGTCAGAGTAGTGATACAAGTATATTTTCTTCTTGTGTCGTTGTAACATGTTTAGTGGTGATATCTACCAGTACCTGGTGTATAGATACGGATGCCTCTAATCATGTCTGTATTTTTGTGCAGGGGTTCCAAGAAACCCGACGGCTAGCTGAGGAGGATATTGCTGACTACATGGATGGCTATGGAGATGACTTTTGCAGTGGGAGTTTTGACTATTTCATTTATGTCTTTAGCATAGGTTGATTTAGTTTTGGTTTTATAGATCGTCTTTATGTACTTAATTTTTGAAAGAACTTTGTTCAGTTTCTGGAATAAGGATATTTTCTATTGCATTTATTTGTTAAAAGTGGAATAGAAGGAATGTCTATTAAAGTACATAGATAGGCAATTAGTATATAAAACCAAAAGCACTCCCATGATGCAATTGGATGTTTTATAGCCTATCATCTTAACTAATGTAGGGGAAAGGTTCCTTCCAAGTAGAACCAAACATATATTTTGTCTCTAAGGTTTGGTTTGTTAAACTCTAGTGAGATTCATAAGTGATCAACCAAAAGGCCTTAGGGTTTATTGGTTATGGAAGACTCGTCTTCCCTAGGATCTTTTGACTCTTACTAGGGAGGTAACAAAACCAAAGAGGCTTGTTCTAAGCCTGGGGGCATAGAGCCAAAGATATATAGGAATTGGTTCATCCTGATAAGTATAGGTCCTTAGTCTATCTAGAATAGAGGTACCTTTGAATAATTTGTTTATGAACAATTATTCAAAGGACAAAATACATTTACTTGATGTACTGCGAGTCTGATACAGAAGAAACATCAGAGTAAAAGTATTGGACATTATGATTAGATCACAGTGACAAGTACCTCTAGGGATAGTTATAGGACATACTCGTCAGAGAATTGAGATTTGATCCCAATTTAATGCACCCGAAGTGCCCCAACAGTATGGTGCAATGTATGGAAGGAAGAAGGTCTCTTAAGCTAGTAGGTTAACAAGATGATAAGCCTCTCCGAGATTAGCCAAATTTGTTCAAAGAAGTATGTCCTGGATATGAAGGTGTGTATGCTTGATTCTGATTAGATCAGTAGTCTCTTAAGACCATAGAGATGTGGACTAAGCAAAGGCTTAGTCTAAGCCATGTTCAGATTATGAGTAGTAAAGAGACACCGACAAGTTGGAATCTAGTGCATATATTCGTAGGATATCCTAAGGGAACAATAAGGTGGTTTATTAGTCCTAAGGATCAGAGGATGTGCGTTGGGATGAATATTTGATTCTTGGGAATAGGACTATGTAATAAACCACAAGTCCAGGTGTAGAGTTACTCTGAGTAAATTAAAAAGAGGGGCATTCCAATCTTTGTACCAACTGTACAAGAGGAGATGCCACAAGGTACTGCACCTCGTGTCACTAAAGATATGCAAAGGGTACCTTGTCGTAGTGGGAGGGTTGTTGGTCAACTTAGAAGTCTCATGTTCTTGGAAAGTCGGAGGACTGGGTCCTAAGAGAACATGAACCGCATCCCTAGACCTATGACAATGATCATCTGTTTTGAAGAGATAAATCTTGTTTTTTCAAAGGATGGATAAGATTGTGTATGTGACAGAAACGAAATGGTACTCTTGTACTATATGTAGAAAGTATTTTGTTAGTTGGAAACAATAACAGAATATTATCAGACGTAAGGGTATGGTTGTCCACACAATTGTGAAGGACTTGAGAGAAGAAAGACACATCCTTGGGGATCAAAGATCTAAGGGACCTCTAGGCAAGGATGATGTACTTATCTCAAGCTTCATATAAAACATTGTCCTAGATCATTCTAGCATGGATACCTCCAAAAGAAAGTTTTGTACTTTTCAGTTTTGGAGCTACTCTATCTAAGAAATATGTTTGGATTGTCAAAGGTGATAGAGTAGGTAATGACGGTTCCTCTAGCATCGGCTAGAGGAAGTCTCTTGTATGCTAGAAATGAGTCCAGATATCTGTTGTACTGTGGGGATGGGTAACAGATATCGGAGTAACCTAGGTCAAGAAAATTAGAATACGATAAAAGCATGTATTAGTGCTTGAGAAGGACTAACGACTTTATGTTGATTTACCGAGCAGACCAATTTCCTATAGGTTATATGGATACATAATTCCAATCTAGATAGGGGCATATATGAATATTCCTTGGGTTTTGTGTTTTACTTTTAGGAGGTAGAACCATTGTATAGTAGAGTGTTACGCAATGCTTGCATGATGGACCCTACTATGGAAGTTGGATATTTGGCAGCCTGAGAGGCAGCAAATATAGCTACATGGTTCGAAAACCTCAAGATGGACTTTGGTGTGATTTCTGGTTTGCTCAGAATTATCACATTTGATGTGATTAAAATGGTGCAGTTGCAAACTCGAAGGAATCACTAGTCCATAAAGCAAGAAAACACATAGAGCGCAAATACCACCCAAAATAGGAATAGCTGTCGTTGTCTAGATTGCATCAGTGAATGTGTTGGATCGAGAGAAACGATAGAGGGGGGTGAATATCGTAAAACGTTCGGATTAAGGTTAGAGCAATTACGCAGCGGAAATTTAAGTCAAACACACGCAAACACCAAGTTTTTTTACTTAGTTCGGAGTCGCGATCGGCTCCTACTCCAAGGCCCACAGTCGTTGACTGTTTACTACGGGCAATTCTATATGTGCGCAAAACAGTTTACAGAGAGATATTACAAAAGTAGTATAGTAAACTTAAAAACAGCTCTTCGTTACCGACGTCCGGTGTAGATGAAATTTTCGGAGTGGAGGGACGTCGTCGACGCTTGTATCTCGAGTTGGGAGGTTTCCGGAGTAGAGCGCAGGAGCAGAAGAGCGTAGGAGCGTTGGAAGAATTGTTGTTCGAAGCCTTGGGGTCGAGGGCCTATTTATAGCCCCTGGGGGCGCCCGGAACGTCGGGGGCGCCCCCCCACGTGTCAGCTGATCCGAGTTCTTCTCGGTCAGCTCTGATCCCTTCAAACTCGGGATCAGATCTTGACTTGGGGCGCCCGGGACGCTGGGGGCGCCCGGGTTGACCGAGTCAGGCTCTTATCCTGTTGGCTTCTCGCTGGCTTGCTTCGTTAGCTTGAGCTAGGGGCGCCCAGGACGCTGGGGGCGCCCGGGAGCATGGGGGGCCCCCGGGAGCACGGGGGCGCCCCGCCCAGTAAGCTGTTGAAGCGAACACTTGCTCCATCTGTTTTGTGTTCACCTTGGGGGCGCCCGGGACACTCCGAGCGCCCTGATCAGCTGCTGCCTCACTCCTTTGAGGATCTCTGAGCTGCAGACACTCGTTCCTTCGGTCCTGCATCCAGGGTTAGTCCAAAACAACACAGAGCAATAATATATTAATTTTATACAACCTTAGCTGTCTTGGTTCTGACTTTGGGCCTCCAAAATGGAGCCCTAGGTCGAACCGACGCCTACTGTTCCCTCGACGGGGAACGCGTCCTCACCTACTCCTCTCGGGAGAATGTACCTTATGCCAACCGGCTCCTCCGGTTGGACTTTTGCCCAGCAGTCCTTCGCCAGGTGCCTAGCTGTCCTTCGCTAGGTCTTCAGTACCAAGCCGTCCTTCGCCTGGTGCCTAGCAGTCCTTCGCTAGGTCTTTGTCTCCTGGCATTCCTTCGCCAGGTGCCTAGCAGTCCTTCGCTAGGGCTTTGTATCCTGGCATTCCTTCGCCAGGTGCCTAGCAGTCCTTCTCTAGGACTTTTCCTGCATACTTGAGTAAGATGTTAGATAAGAGAAATGATAGAGGCAGCGAAACTGCAGAGCGAAACGCGACCGCGAATTCGCTGGCGCCGACGTGTACAAGCCAAGCTGGCTTTCTCTCTCCGAGCGAAAAAAGAGAAAAACTCTTCTCCCGCTTTCTTTCTCTTTATTTCCTTTTCCCCTTCGAAGCCAAAAGCCCTAGGTTCGCTGCCTCTATCATTCCTCCCGACGCCGCCCTAGGTTCCTTTTCCCCTTCGACGCAGCCAAGAAATCCTTCCTCAGCGCCTCGATTTTCATTTTCTTTTCCCCTTTGAACCCTTCGAAGCAGCGACCTTCATTCCTTCCTCTCGGCGCCAACGAAAGCAAAGCAGACGAGTGCCCGCGGAAAGAAATCCTTCCTCAGCGCCTCGATTTTCATTTTCTTTTCCCCTTCGAAGCAGCGACCTTCATTCCTTCCTCCCAACGCCAACGAAAGCAAAGCAGACGAGTGCCCGCAGCAAGGAAAGCAAAGCTGACGAAAGCGGCTTCTTCCTCCCACCGCCAACGAAAGCCACTCCTTCCTCCCAGCGCCAACGAAAGCCAAGGTAAAGTTGTTGCCTACTCTGGGTGACGAAAGCGGCCGCTATTTCTTGATCTTTTCCCGCAGCGGGCTCTACTAGGGCTTTCCCGAGGGTGGTATCAAAGGCGTAAACAGGTTCGAAAGTCACAAGCCACACCGCTAACGCGCATCCATTTTCTTGCTTGATGCGTTTGGAGGTGCTCCTTACCATTCTGTATTTGCTTGCAGGGATTTTCACTATCTGTTGGGGGCTATCCTTCCTCTCCTTCCTCCCAGGTCGCTGCAGCAAACAAACCCAGCAATCTCCCTTGCGAGCATTGGTCAGGTAATCTAGATTGGGGTTGTAATCTATTTTGCATATTCATGGTTTTTGCTGCTGTTAAACTAGAGGTTTCAAGATGAGCACAGGGAAAAAAAACTATCATATAAAATGTTCCTTTTTAGAAAAGATTAAGAAATGTAAGAGACATCAAAATCATTTAAACAAAGGTCATTGACTTGATTTTTTTAGGAACATTGGTATAAGCATAAAATCCCTTGTAGCTGTGTTTTTGTTGTTTGTCATTCATTGCATCGAATTCCTTGTTATGCACATCCATTGCTCATCACTTGCTGTCATTACAAAATGGCAAGATATAGGCAGGTGAATTCTAAATAAAGTACTATGGTTCTCAGCAAGTGACTAATAAACTTAGAAAACTTATTATTTGGTGTTTTAGTGGCGTTTCACGTGTGATCTTTATCACCCATTTGAAATATACTGTATTTAAGCAGCAATAGCATGCTAACTGTTGTTCTTCCAAGGAAAAAAGTGATTTAAGCTTTCAACATTGCCTGCACTTGTTCCAATTCTAAGTTCTTCATCAGGAGAAACACTTCTTTTACTTGTAAAGAATGCAGAGCTTATTAATCACAAAGTAACTCTTAAATTCTAAGAATGCAGAGCTTATCAATTTGGTAACTCTTAAATTCTGTAATATAGGCCATAATTCTACTTGTGCTTTGTGATACAAACCTTTATATTTCTTTTGTTTTTGATAATTTTTCTAGGTAATGATAAAGAATATTTTACATTTTCTTATTGATATCTACTTTCAAATGTCCAGTTGAATCTATAGATCATGTTTGGCACCAAGGCGATTGCTAAAACATTTTAAACTTTGTATTGAGGTTGTGTTTTGGTTTGCTACCTGCTGGGGGCTATCCTTCCTCTCCTCTCTTATGCAATTGACTGTATTTCTATCTTGTTGATGATTGCTAGTATATGCAAATTTCTCAATGAATGTTTGACTGGCTGGCTAAAATATGATGAAATCATGATAGATTAACAATAGTTATAAGGTATATTGTTGCGATCAATGTAAAGTTATGTTCAATCTCTATGAATGTATTTCATCAATTTGTGGTCGAATACTTTGTTTTCTTTTTTTTCTTTTGCTTAACTAATGAAATTTTGAATATTAGGTTGCCATTTCATGGGATCATTAAGGAACAGCAGCAATCACAATGCCAAATTTGAAAATGTAACATGTAGGGAATGTGGACTATCAGCATTGGTGTTAGTATCTAGATCGTCCAAGAACCCAGGAAGACTCTATTATGGATGTAAGTATCATGGATGGTTAAAGTGGGTGAACGACGTGGCTATGTTTGATGAAGATAGCAATAATATCAGTTTTAGGAGTTTGGCAAGAGTAGAGACAATACAGTCAAGGTTAGGGAGTCAACAAATTTCTGATCGTGGTCATAATTTGGGAAATTGGAATGGTTCGAGAATTGTCATGGTATTAGTGATTGTGAACTTGATGCTTTTGGCTATGTATCTGATTTGTTTGTTAGTTCATCTAGTTAAGTAGTGGTTAATCAGTACTAGTATTGTAATGTGATAAAGAAATGTAATTCTAGAAACACAATCTACTTAATGGTTGTAACTGAATTTTTGACTATCTATCTGAATTTTTGGCTATATATTGGGAGCCTATTATTTCATTGAAACTGTACAATTATTGGTTGATGTGCTTGATACTGTCCAAAAATCTCAATCTCCCTCTCAAAAATCTGATCTGATGAATTGACTTGTTGTGGACAAGTCGAGAAGGGAGCTGGCAGCAGTCATGCACACGCAGCATGCTCAGCCATCGGCTGTTGTGGGCTCACGTACAACTCAGTGATGAGCTGGACTTGACTCTGAAACTATGAAGCTATACTCATGTTTGCTTTGTGTCCGTTCGAGCAAAACCTTCAAAAAGCTAGATTTTGCATTGCTGCAGAAGATTCTTCATTCCGTTTGCATTGCTTTGTGTCCGTTTGAAACTATGAAGCTATACTCATGCTTGCTAGATTTTGCATTGCCAATATTTTAATTAAAATAACGAGAAATATTGGGCACCCAATGAAATATTTTAAATTTTCTTAACAAATTAAATTTTCATGAATGATAAGCTAGCTCACGTACAAGGCACCCAATGCAAATGTACTTTCTTTAGTATTCAAACCAACCAAAGCATTGCTGCAGAAGATTTTTTGAAATTTCAATGACAAATTCAAACAAATATGTAATTAAGTGCATAAGTTAGTCCATACATCCAAATTTGTGTGCAAATAAAAATACACAGGATTTAAAGTTCATTTGATAAAGGTATTGGAGAGAGATCCCTCAGAAACAACATTTCTCATGTGGGGAGGGAGTATCCTCTACCTGCAGCAGAAGAGATGAAATCAATATGTTAAATTTCTTTGCAAAATGCGCCAACTGTTTGATTTCACTAGTTATATTCTAGTAAAGAACATAAGCTAACCTAGTTGAAAACAAATAACCAGACATCAAACACCATCTATTAACTAATAGCAAGAATTTTATATGAAGGCAATGATCATAAATGGAGGCAAAAAATGATTAAGCAATATGCATAAACATTATCATGACTCGTAGCAGCCGCTAATTTAGTTCCTGATATATATCAATGTCAAATCTACTGAAAGTAAACAAGGCATCCTACAGTTCAAGAAGGGTTAAACATACTAACAAAATCTACTAGCAAGATGATCTCATGTTAACGATGCCAAAACTGCAGAACGAGCAGCAGCAATTTCTTGCTCAGAGATTTTTTTTTTAAAAAAATTATAGCTAGTTGGTATAAAACACCCACAGTTTCTTGTTCATCATTTTTTTAAAAAAAAAAGTATAACTATTTGGTATAAAACATCCACAGTTTCTAGCTCATCAGTTTATTCATAATTTATTGCTAGTCGGTATAGAACATCCACTAAATAGCACTTGATAGACCTTAACAAAAAGGTCGATGCCATATATGATGCCAATTGAAACTGCCAAAATCATACATTGGCTTGTAGAACATGACATGACAAAAAAAATACAAGCATAGCATGACAAAAAAAAATACGGAAGTAGAACATGACAAAATTTGATGAAGAATTTTAACATCAAAATAGTATTGTGTTTCTTGCTGCACATATTAAGGCTGACAATGTTGTCATTGATACCATATCTTAAAATTCCTTCCATGACAAGTTAGGTAAACACAAGATAGGGGGAGGTTAAGGTAAAGACAAAAATAATGTTTTGTATCGTCTAATCTGACAAAACAATTTGTTACCAAATCAGCAAGCATGGTTCAAAGGGTAAAAGACTGCTAAGAATCCGTAGTCAATTTCATCACCTGGCTGTGCCAAATCAGCAAGCAAAAGCTATCAGAAAAGGTATCAACGAATAAACTGCTAACAGGAAGGTTCACAAGTGCTCCAGAATGGTTAATATATCTGTAACAGAAAGTCTTAAAGGGTGCATACCTTCTTATGCATGCACTATGAAATTGTGAACAAATGAGCAGAAAGTTATAACAGAACATACCCTAGTGGCACTGGAATTCGAAAAGGGTCTCTTCACTCTCCATCAACAGCTACAAGTCACCCTTGCATACCTATAACAAAGAATTCTATAAATAGTGTATAAAGTAGAAATTATGTCGATTGCTAAAGCATACTAAATCAAACCTTCTTTTGGGTCTTTGAAATTGATTTCTTCACAATTTGTTCTATCTTAGATTGTTTCCTCTTTGTGGGTGGACGACCTCGAGATCGAACCTTTAATGGAGAGTGTATCACTTTTGCACTAGATGTAGATTCTTCATTCAGTTTTTGACAATCTTTTTCAGCTCTTGAATGATCAATAGCAAATAACTTTTCACGTGCGTCTTTCAAAATTTCCACCAAAAGAGAACAACTATCTTCATTTCTTGCCCCAAGTTGTTGAACCTCTTGTATCAATGGAGTGAGAAGCTTATTTCGATGTCTTTCTTCATCACAAGCATATTCATCATAGATGTTAGTGATACTTTGATATCCACGCTTAATATCTTTACGCCATCGGTCCATAATATAATTCATAGGAACTTCAATCACCTTATTTTTTATCAACACAGATATCACATGCCTACATAGAATTCCTCGAAACTCAAATAGACGACATAAACACTTCACTTGACAATTTAATTCAGTGTAATGCACACTAAAGGAAACATCTCGTAAGGGTTCTCCATTTTTTCCTAACATAGTTTCTACAACTTCAAATATCAAAGTTATCCCTTCTTGCTTGACCAATGAGGTATTGCAAAACATTAATCCTCTTACTTCATCTTGGAACAACTTAAATAAGTTGTTAGTATAGAGACTTTGAAATTGTCTTTCAATAGGATAACCAGTTATTACTGGTATGATAGAATTAAAAGAACCAAAATCCAAACTTTTTTCCTTTTCAATCTTTTTTTTCAAAGCATTATCATACTGCTCAACAAATTGCTTTAAGGATGTTTTAGAATGAACATAGTCATCAAAAAAAGCATTCATGCTTTCACTTCTTTGAGATGTAGACATACCTGCCCAAAAGGTATCTTTGACGTATACAGGTATCCATCTATTACGTTCTTCATACAGAGATTTCAACCAATCATTATTCTGTAAAGAGAACTCATCAATCATTTTCATCCAATTCTCTTCACATTTATCAACTGTCAGGGAATTATAAACAATGTTCTTCAATTGCTTCTTTATCAATTTATACTGAGCATGACCACCTAATTTTGCTGGAAGTTTTTTCATGATATGCCATAGGCATAAACGATGATGAGAATTTGGAAATACCTCTGCAATTGCAATTGACATGGCACGACATTGGTCTGTGATTATAGCCTTTGGAGCACGTCCGAGCATACTTGCCAACCACGATTTAAACAACCATATGAATGTTTCTGAATCTTCACTTGATAATAATCCACAACCAAGCAAAATAGATTGACCATGATGATTAACTCCAATAAATGGAGCAAATGGCATGTCATAACTATTTGTCAAATAGGTTGTATCAAAAGTCACAACATCAGAAAAATAATCATATGCAGCCCTACATCTTGCATCTGCCCAAAAAACATTTCTTATTCGAGATTCTCCATCTAAATCAAGCACATAAAAAAAATTTGAGTTTCGGCTTTGCATGCGACAAAAATAAGTACTCAAGGCTTCAGCATCTCCATCCCCTAATCTCAATCTTCTAGCTTCTAAAATATAATTTCTACACTTTCTCTCATCAAATGATAAATTTTCATATCCTCCAGCCTCAACTACAAATGAATGAAAACTTTTACTCAAAGTTATTCCAGCTTGATCATTTAAATCCAATTTTCTCTTTGTAAAAGAATCCAATACTTTATTGCATCTAAAGTGTCTTGACTTTCCGGGGCTCAAAATATGATTATGCTCAAGGTAGACACTAGTGATCACAAAACTTTCATCATTCTTAATAACAACATTAATCTTAGCTTTGCAATTCGTTTTCACAATAGGTCGAGGGTATAAAACATTTTTTGCTTTAGATACTGTCTTACCATGTTTGGCACATCCAATAGAGAAATACTTTTGCTTCCCATCATCTCCATTTTTCCCACCTAATTTGGAAATACCAAAACCAATATTTTGAGCATAAGATTATAAAATGATCGAACCTCCTCTTCAGATGAAAAAGTCATTCCAATATCAGGAATTTTGACTTCATTTAAACTAGATGAGTCATGCATAGGCTCATTGTTACTCGCTGCCTCTTTTGAATCGTTGTTGCTTTGTTTAATGACACTTTCGTCACCTACATTTAAACGCAATTCCATGACATATTAATAACTTAGCTCAAGTCAATAAGAAAATTTAAACACATATGATACATTACATTTACATAACTTAGAGGGCATTCGGCTTAGCATGCTAAATGGAAAGCTTAAGTCATTCAAAGAACCCTAATTCTCAACCCTAATCCAACCCAATATTAAAGACATTGAACAATCTATACATACCAGATATCGGTGTTTGACAGTTTTCGATCGGATTGAAGGTAGATGGAAGGGAGAAGGGCTCCATCCTTCACGCCTCTTATGCTGTGATTTTTCGCTGGGAGCAAGGGAGATTCGCTCTGCTCGTTGCCTCCTTCGCTGACCAATGCTCGCCGCGGAGAAAAAACCACAACGAAAAACCACAAATTGAGTAACAAGCATACAAGCATACATAACCTGAAGCCACAATGGGAAAAAATCTAACAAAATTAAAAAAAATTGTAAATAAATCATGAAGAAGGATAAAGCAGTGACCACCTAATGGGAATTGAACTGCTTGCCATTGGGCAATTTAACTGCTTTATCATGAATAGATTATATTGACACGTCAGTCAATATAAACTCAAGGAGAATAGAAGGATAAGAGTAGGATAAAGAAAAAAGGATAAAGCATAGGAAGAGATATAAATCAGTGTGACCGTGAATTACACGTATAGATTTCTGTAAATTTCTGTAAATTTCTGCCAATTTCCCTTGAACTGTGATTTTTCCCAACAACTTCTTTCGAACGGGAAGGAGACAACTCAAATTTGTAGAAATTTGAGTTTACCCGCAGTGAGAAAAATCACAGTTCAAGGGGTCGCAGTTCAAGGGGCAGTGAGAAAAATCGCAGTTCAAGAAGAAGACACGTCGGGAGAAAAATCACATGCACCCAGAGTAGGCAACAACTTTACCTTGGCTTTGCTTGTTAGCTTGGCTTTCGTTGGCGGTGGGAGGAAGGAGCCGCTTTCGTCAGCTTTGGCGCTGGGAGGAAGGAATGAAGGTCTTCGCTGAGGAATGAAGGTCTTCGCTGGTTCGAAGGGGAAAAGAAAATGAAAATCGAGGCGCTGAGGAAGGATTTCTTGGCTGCGTCGAAGGGGAAAAGGAACCTAGGGCGGCGTCGGGAGGAATGATAGAGGCAGCGAACCTAGGGTTTTTGGCTTCGAAGGGGAAAAGGAAATAAAGAGAAAGAAAGCGGGAGAAGAGTTTTTCTCTTTTTTCGCTCGGAGAGAGAAAGCCAGCTTGGCTTGTACACGTCGGCGCCAGCGAATTCGCGGTCGCGTTTCGCTCTGCAGTTTCGCTTCCTCTATCATTTCTCGTTAGATAAACATTATACCTTAATATGTTTAGTGTAGCATTGTTGCCAAATGCCACTGAGCCTAGGTTCTTGAACTTGAGTTTGGTGAATTTCAATTTATCTCCAGTCATGTGTCTGGAGCAACCGCTATCCAGCATCCATTGGTCCAAATCTTTATGTTCCTACACATAAAAAGTTTTGTTGATTTGGATCCAATTAAAGTCAGGAATAGCTTAAATTGATTTTCACTGCCTAGTCTGTCTCACCCAAATCTAGGGTTTTCAATCACGTTAGCCTTACAGGTTTTGTGAGACAGGTTTTGATAAGTAAAGTTATTTTGAAAAATTATAATTTATTTTGAAAAACTTAAATTAATTTTGAAAACAATTGAATTTATTTTTAAAGAAAATGTTTAAATCTACAACTAACTGAAAATTTGTGTTAGATTCGAATTTGACAAAAAATAATTTGAATTTGAATTTCAAAAATTGGCTTCCAGGTCTTGGCGAGGCACTAGGCCTTCTTTGGCCGTAGCCTTATTGGATCATCAACCCTTTCCTTGACAAAACCTTTCAATGAAATTTCATTTTCAAAATTAGTCTTTGAAAAATTTTGGTCTAACTAGTTTGGGTTTTGGATCGGTAGCTTCGGCTAGTTTCACCAGTCTAAAGAGACCAAGTAGAGAATACTTGACCTTATTAGAATTGGTTTCTCTAACGTACTATTATCTCACCGCCACCCAATACTATATTGTTCAAATTTTAGTTAAGTTGGTTCAGTCCTTAAACTAACCATTCCTAAGTCTAAGCATGGTAAATTACAGAAATTAAATAAACAATCAAACAAGCAAATTGCAATCAAGAGTTGAATTTTATTTAACAATAAATATAGTTTTTAATTTGGCCCCCTGGACTAAAGCCACGATAATGGTTAGGCAAGATGTGAATCTTATCCTTGGGGATCCAATACTGATTTGATCCAGTTTGTTCGTTCAGGTACAGTTTAGGTACCCATGCCTGAACTTTATTTCTGGACTGATTCAGTACAGCAAAGTAGGATCTTTGTCTAGATTTGGTTCTATAGCCTAGTCCGGATCGATTTAGAACCGATTTCTGTTTTCCAAGAATCATGTCAAGACCCTTGGAACCAGAAGTGAATCGTTCTAAAGCTGATCTAAGGTCCTTAACCTGAGTTTTCAGGGAGGAGTTCTCTTTCTCAAGTTTTTCAACTTGAGTGGAGGTTCCTTCTTGAACCTTCTCAGTTAAGGGTCTAGAGTCAGCTCCCTCTTTCAGGAGTTTTACTTCCTGTCGGAGGGATTCGACTCAGAGTTTAGCTTTCGCCAAATCTCGAGAAAGATAAGAAATTAATTCATTTAATTGACTTCTAGTAAAACCACTTACCTTGATTTCGCCGTCCTCTGAAAATGTTAGTCTGCCGTCGTCCTGTTCTGATTCTGATTCGGTCTCGACTTCTTCTGAGGCAGTTAGTGCGAGTAGGTTCGACTGTGGGACCTCTTCTTCTTCTTCGGAGGAGGACTCGTCCCACGTTGCTTGAAGTGCATTTTTCCTTCTATTCTTCTTGGTCTCCTTTAGGTTCGGACACTCGGTCTTGTAGTGGCCCTTCTTCTTGCACTCGTAGCAGGTCACGTTAGGTTTGTTCTTTTCATTTGAGGGTTCTGCTGGTTCATCCTTTCTTCGGCTAGCTTTCCTTCTGTTGGTTTGGTTCTTCAATTCCTTGTAGTAGTTCCGGGCCAGTCGGACCAGCTTTGGTCGATCTCCTTCGTCTTCTGAGTCTAAGTCTGATTCAGACTCAGGTGTTGGTTGAGGTTTCTTCTTGGATTTCTTTTCATATTTACCTGCAATAAAGGCAATGCCTTTCTCGACCAGGGTGCAGTTAGTCTGCTCATGTAATTCTAATTCAGAGAACAATTCATCTAATTTAACTTTTGAAAGATCCCTTGAAACCTTGTATGCATCTACCATAGATGCCCACAAGGTGTTTCTCGGGAAAGCATTTAAACCGTACCTTATTAGGTCACGGTTTTCTACCTTGTGACCGATGGTGTGTAGTCCGTTCATTAATTCCTGAATTCGGGCATGGAGTTGAGCTGCTGTCTTGTTGTCGTTCATTTTGATCGTGTACAGCTTGTTCAGGAGGAGATCCCTCTTGTTGATCCGAGTGTCTGATGTTCCTTCGTGCAGCTCGATCAGTTTCCCCCCACAGCTCCTTGGCACTGCTGAAAGGACCCACCCGGTTCAGCTCCTCTTTTGTTAAGCCGCATTGGAGAGTCTGGGTCGCCTTTGCATCAGCTTCAATTTTCCGTTTTAGAGCGGTGTCCCACTCTGTGTAGGTTTGAGGTACTCCTTCAGCATTTTTCGGAATCTCCAGTCCGGACTGGATGATTATCCACATGTCCACCTGAGTTTTCAGGTGGACCTCCGTTCTGCTCTTCCAGTAGGAGAAGTCCTCCCCACTGAAGAGAGGTGGTCTTGCGGTGCTGAAGCCTTCTTGCATGGCCATTTTATCTGACAAAAAATAAACTAAAAGGAAAGAAAATATCCCAAGACTTGGTCTTGGATTAGTAGTGCGGGATAAATAGAAATAATTATCGAGGGGTGTTGCACCAACCTCGATTAACGAGAAAACTTCGAAAAAGTAGAAGAAACGTAATTAAAAAAAATCTGAAAAATTCTCAAACTGGTGGTTGCACCAAATTTGAGCTTCCCCGCTTTGATACCACTTGTTGGATCGAGAGAAACGATAGAGGGGGGGGTGAATATCGTAAAACATTCGGATTAAGGTTAGAGCAATTACGCAGCGGAAATTTAAGTTAAACACATGCAAACACCAAGTTTTTTTTACTTGGTTTGGAGTCACGGTCGGCTCCTACTCCAAGGCTCACGATCGTTGACCGTTTACTACGGGCAATTCTATATGTGCGCAAAACAGTTACAGAGAGATATTACAAAAGTAGTATAGTAAACTTAAAAACAGCTCTTCGTTACCGACGTCCGGTGTAGATGGAATTTTCGGAGCGGAGGGATGTCGTCGGCGCTTGTATCTTGAGTTGGGAGGTTTCTGGAGCAGAGCGCAGGAGCAGAAGAGCGTAGGAGCGTTGGAAGAATTGTTGTTCAAAGCCTTGGGGTCGAGGGCCTATTTATAGCCCCTGGGGGCGCCCCCCCACGTGTCAGCTGATCCGAGTTCTTCTCGGTCAGCTCTGATCCCTTCAAACTCGGGATCATATCTTGACTTGGGGCGCCCGGGACGCTGGGGGCGCCCGGGTTGATCGGGTCAGGCTCTTATCCTGTTGGCTTCTCGCTGGCTTGCTTCGTTAGCTTGAGCTGGGGGCGCCCGGGAGCATGGGGAGCGCCCGGGAGCACGGGGGCGCCCCGCCCAGTAAGCTGTTGAAGCGAACACTTGCTCCATCTGTTTTGTGTTCACCTTGGGGGCGCCCGGGACACTCCGGGCGCCCTGGTCAGCTGCTGCCTCACTCCTTTAAGGCTCTCTGAGCTGCAGACACTCGTTCCTTCGGTCCTGCATCCAGGGTTAGTCCAAAACAACACATAGCAATAATATATTAATTTTATACAGCCTTAGCTGTCTTGGTTCTGACTTTGGGCCTCCAAAATGGAGCCCTAGGTCGAACCGACGCCTACTGTTCCCTCGATGGGGAACGCGTCCTCACCTACTCCTCTCAGGAGAATGTACCTGATGCCAACCGGCTCCTCCGGTTGGACTTTTGCCCAGCAGTCCTTCGTCAGGTGCCTAGCTATCCTTCGCCAGGTCTTCAGTACCAAGCCGTCCTTCGCCTGGTGCCTAGCAGTCCTTCGCTAGGTCTTTGTCTCCTGGCATTCCTTCGCCAGGTGCCTAGCAGTCCTTCGTTAGGGCTTTGTATCCTGGCATTCCTTCGCCAGGTGCCTAGCAGTCCTTCGCTAGGACTTTTCCTACACACTTGAGTAAGATGTTAGATAAACATTATACCTTAACTTTTGAACCCTTTTGCTATTATCAAAATACAGGTTCGACTTGGGTGCTTTCTGCACCAACAGAATGTTCTTGGTGGATCATTTCACTAAGGCCTTACCAGCGAGAGCATTAGGCATGTGAAGGATCTAGAGGTCAGCTGTTTGACATTTTGAAAACAGCAGAGTCTTTGAGTATAAGTGGGAGATTGTTAGGATGTATACTAAAAGCTTTGCCTTTTGGTTAGGATACATCTACATTTTAAAGAAATAAAAAAATCACACAGTGCATGTTTATATTAGTATGTGCACTAAATGTCTGATGCTTGGCATTGTAGATAACATAGTGCGTGGTATCGCACAGAAGATCATGTTATCGGGTTTCTTACCGAAGCATAAGAAAGAGGCTCACAACCGAGATGGAGTTGGACAAACCATCGGAATGGTTGTAGTGTAATTAGGTGTGGTTTATCTTAACCATAGGATTACACTAGTGTACTTTGTGTACATTGAGTAGGACCAAAAGTGAGGTCATCCAATTGTTGTACTGACTTAGTGAATTGGATTAAATCTCGGATAATATTATGGAGTACGATCTCTTAATCCCGAAATAATGACGGGCATATATTATTAATTATTATATTTTTGATTTACAATGGGCGAGATCTATTCTGTTAGATCGATAGGCTCGGTAAGTTGGGAGATAATATTAATAATAATATGATGTGTCATTGATTATTGACGGAATCTGTGTCCTGGTAAGTCAGGGTGATGATGCCCCCTTGGTGAGCTCAAAAAGATCGTCATGTCAAATCTTGCAAGTGGACTATGGTCCGGCATGATGAAAAAGGTTGAGTGGTACTAATCAAGGATCAAGAAGATAATTAATTTAATTATCAGTAAATTAAATTAATTATCGGGCATACGATATCTTAAACACGGGGAGATGGACGACTCGTAATAGGTGGAGTCCATATGAAAATATGGGGTTGGTGAGAAATATCAATGGGATCCTTTAGTAGAATGGATCTCCATTAATGAATTGAGTTTGGATCCATTAGCGGGCCAAGAACCAACTCCTCCTCATGGTCCCTATCTTAGCCCAATAAAACCCCATAAAAGTCATGATACAAGGCCGATTAATTAAGGAATTAATTTGGGATTAATTAAGTTATTAATCTCGGATTAATTAAGGAATTAATCTTGGAATAATTAAGGAATCAATCTTGGATTAATTAAGGAATTATTCTCTAATAAAATTTTGGAATCAATCCATAATTAATTGGAAAATTTTTCCAATTAATCCCCTATAAATATAAACCCTACTCCTCTCCCTCTCATACTCTCTCCAAGGGCACCTAGTGGCCGGCGACCAAGGGCTAGAGGCGGTGGCGCAAGGGGTTGGGGAAGGAAGAAAACTTGGTTTTCTTCCTTCTCTCTCGATCCTCTTCTCCTCTTCTTCCCTATAGGATCTGGCAGCAAGGTTGGAGAGGGGGAAAAGCTCGCCGGCGGTGCAATTGAAGAGGCAAGGCGCTGGCGGCGGTAGAGAGGAGAAAGGTGGTGGCTAGAGTCCTTCTTCTTCTTTCTCTTTTCTCTCTTCTGTCCTTGGTCGAAGCTTCCATGAAGATGGAATAAAATTGGCAGAACAAGGGGATACAGGAGAAAGATCACCGGCGGCCCTCTTCTTGGTGAAGAGGTGGTCGACGCAAGGAAGTAGAGGGAAGAAGGGCTTAGTGTTGAAGTCTTCTCTCCTAACTCACTCCTTCTTCTTGTTCTCCATCTTCTTTTGGTGGTGAGGAACGCAAGAAGAGGAGTAGCACATCCATTGATGGCCGATGGTGACCTTGGTTGAGGTTGGGGTTCCGGCGGGTTCAAGGAGAAAGAAGAAGACCCTATTCTCTTCCCTAGGGTTTTGGCCAAGCTAGAGATTGGATTGATCCGGTGCCTTGGAGACTCCGTGACTTGGTAGATCATCGCCCACACAACGTCCAGGAGGGGAGGGTCATAAGGTAGAAGACTGCGAGGTAAACGGCGAGGTATAACTCTCTCGAGCTCCGTTTTCCTTATGTATGTTTTAATTGTGCCATCTTGCTTTGTCTCGTCATTTTATGCATGTTAGTTAATTATTTTGATTTGATATCATAGTCTATAATTTACTAACTGGACCCCGAAGATAAACACAAAAACCGGCGATCCAAATCGTCGTCTTTTCCGCGGTTAATTAATCCGGAAAGTTACAAGGCCTTAACCTCGATTTGGGCCAAGTTGTAACTTGGATTAATTATCACGACGACAAGTCGGTCGTTAGAGGGACGGGTCTCTATTTGGATTAAATTTTTAATCCGTAGCTGTAGAGAGGTCTCTCAGATACGACCACGTGGTTGTCTTGGAAACCGCCAAGTCATACCCAACATATTTGAGCGTATCTTGAACAATTAATTTCTCATTCACCCTTAATCGGTTTTGAGCAAATAAATAGTCTAGATTTATCTACGTGAAATGTAGATTTCGATTTTGAAGTCAAACTTGACTTTTAATGATCGATGCCATCAAAATTTTTCTTTGCAAAATTGTATCCAACAATCCCCCACATGAATGGAAATTAATGCATGTATTGCATGTATGCATGCTGACACTTTACAAGAGTCCAATCGATAAGTCAATGCATCGGGAAAGGTAGCTTGTGGCTTTGAACCTTCCGTTGTGGAATGTTATCGAGTATACTAGGCTGCGTAGTGAACTTGATGTCTTGAACTGCTCAACTGTTGGTGTATACTCAGACAATAACACCCACACAGAGACTTATCTCACCCACTTTTGGTTCTCATGATTGGTTCCGTTTCGGTCATGGACACCATCTTGGATTCATGAGTGTTTCATTGAAGTGGCTTGTCTTTACACTCACATAGGTGACACTTCTATCAAGAGTATCCTACCATACTCCACCTTAAAAGTATATAAGTCATTAAAAGCATAAGCTTATCCTCACTACATGTGGTAGGACAACACCAAATCATCTTAGGATTAGGATAGTAGAGATAATTATTTCTCTTGTGCTGTTACACAACTTCTGTAACTTCATTGTCCCATTGAACCAAGATCTTGGGATCTTCAGTCAACAAGGTTGGGTTACCGCTACAGTCATTTTTTAGTTGTAGATTTTCAATCTCATTCCTCTTGATGAGCAGTATTCTTGATCTCAATTTAGCCCCTTCGTTAGGAGATCTGCCAAATTATCCTTAGATTTGACATAATCGATTGCAATCACTCCATTTGAGATCAACTGCCTAATGGTATTATGTCGACAACGTATATGTCGTGACTTACCATTATATATACTACTCTGTGCCCTTCCATTTGTCGATTGACTATCACAGTGGATAAGTACGGCGGGCACAGGTTTTGTCCAGCTCGGAATATCTTCCAAGAAATTCCGTAGTTATTCAGCTTCTTCAACTGCTTTGTCAAGTGCTATAAACTCGAATTCCATTGTTGACCGAGCTATGCATGTCTGCTTAGTGGATTTCCAAGATACTGCTCCCCCACCGATCGTGAATACATATCCACTAGTGGATTTGGAGTCTTTTGTATCAGAGATCCAATTAGCATCGCAATATCCCTCCAAGACTGCGGGATACCTTCCGTAATGTAATCTGTAGTTCACAGTATATTTTAAATATCTAAGAACTCGTATCAGTGCTTTCCAATGGGTGTCGTTTGGATTGCTCGTAAAATGACTCGGTTTGTTGACCACACAGGCAATATCCGGACGAGTACAGTTTGTGAAATACATCAAACTGTCAATTATCTAGGAATATTCCAATTGTGATATGGGTTCACCATGGTTTTTCGCTAAGTGTTGACTTAGATCCATAGGTGTTTTTATAGTAGAGAGATCGTATGCATTGAATCTTTTCAATACTGACTCTACATAATGGGATTGTATTAAAACTATCCCATCGGACATCCTGAGAATTTTAATTCCCAATATGGCATCTGCTAGACCCATATCTTTCATGTCGAAACTATTGGTCAATATTTTCTTAGTACTCATGATGATATCATGATTACTTCCCATTATGGCATGTCGTCTACGTATAGACATACGATTACATAACTCTCAAGTGTGCTTTTGACATAAATGCATTTGTCACATTCATTTATTCTGAATTCGTTTGATAATATTATTTTGTCAAATTTTTCGTGTCATTGCTTTGGCACTTGTTTAAGTCCGTACAACGACTTAACAAGTCGACACACCTTTCCCTCAATTCCAGGAGCTATGAACCCCACGGGTTGCTCCATGTAGATTTCTTCTTCCAACTCACCATTTAAGAAAGCAGTCTTAACATCCATTTGGTGTATTTCAAGGTCATACAATGCTGCAATGGCTATCAGCACTCGTATGGACGTGATCCTTATCACCGGTGAGTAGGTATCGAAGTAATCAAGGCCTTCCTGTTGCTTGTACCCTTTAGCTACAAGTCTGGCCTTATACTTGTCAACCGATCCATCAGCTTATACTTGCGTTTTAGTATCCACTTACAACCTAATGGTTTAGTACCAGAAAGAAGGTCTACTAATTTCCAAGTATGGTTATTCATGATGGACTCGATGTCACTATTGACAGCTTCTTTCCACAATGGGGCGTCGGGACTAGAGAGAGCTTCGCTTAGTGTTCTTGGGTCCATTTCTGACATGAATGTCATGAAATCTGGCCCGAATGATTTCTCAACTCTAGCCCGTTTGCTCCGACGTGGCTCTTGCTTTGATCGTCAATAGCCCTTTTATGACAACTAAGTTTTGGAACATTATCTTTGTTAGAACTTTTGTTGTCATTATTTTGAACGTTTTCCTTCTTATTTGGGAGTACGTCTTCAAAAAATATTGCATTCCGAGATTCTATGGTTGTACCCACATGAATATCAGGAATGTCTGACTTATTAATTATGAAGCGATATGCACTACTGTTTTGGGTATATCCGACAAATATTGCATCGAACGTTTTAGGTCGGATCTTAACTTGCTTTGGCTTAGGTACTTCGACCTTTGCTAAGCACCCCCATACTTTCAAGTATTTGTACGATGACTCGCGACCTTTCCATAGTTCATATGGTGTTATATCATTTTTCTTGTGAGAGATTTTATTGAGAAAGTGGTTTGCTGATAATATGACTTTCCCCCACAAGTTCTGGGGTAAGCCTGAATTTATCAACAAGGCATTCATCATTTCCTTTAGTGTCTAATTTTTACGTTAGGCAACACCATTCGATTGAGGTGAGTAAGGTCTCGTTATCTGATGGTTAATTCCAGATTTTGAACAGAATTCATCAAACGGTGCACCATATTCTCCACCTCTATCGCTACGAATTATTTTAATTCATTTTTCAAGTTGATTTTCAACTTCCGTTTTATAGGTTCTGAAAACTTCTAAGGCTTCGTCTTTACTTCTTAAAAGAAAGACATAATAGAACCTCGTGCAGTCATTGATAAAAGTAATGAATTACTTTTACCTCCTCTAGTTTGCACGAATTTCAAATCACATAGATCACTATGTATTAATTCTAGAGGAGTCGTTGACCTTTCACCGAATGAAAAGGTTGTCTCGTCATTTTCGCCTCCACACACACTTCGCATTTGTGTGTTTCGTCAACATCGATGTTCAATAATAAATTTAGTTTGACGAGATGTTTCAGAGTATTATTATTGACATGCCCAAGCCGATCATGCCATAAATTAAAATACTCAACAACATAGTTGGAAGCTTTTAATTTATTACCATCAAAATTACAGTGTACAGTCATTACTGTTGATGCAGTCTGACCCTGATTGTTGTTTTGGTGTTGACACCGATTTAAGTTATGATTTGAGTTTGGTCCTAACTTGGAGGGTTGTGTGAAAAATCCTAGCTTGGAGGGCTAGGTGTGGAAAAGTCCTGGCTTGGAGGGTCAGGTCCTAGCCTGGAGGGCTAGGTTGATGAAATCCCGGTGAGTGAAGCTGGGTCCTGGTGAGTGAAGCCAGGTGATGGAAATCCCAATGAGTGAAGCCGGGTCCTGGTGAGTGAAGCCAGGTGATGGAAATCCCGGTGAGTGAAGCTGGGTCCTGGTGAGTGAAGCCAGACGATTGAAATCCTAGTGAGTGAAGCTATGTTGAAATCCCGGTGAGTGAAGTCGGGCC
Organism: Boesenbergia rotunda; assembly: GCA_024364735.1. Taxonomy (NCBI): domain Eukaryota; kingdom Viridiplantae; phylum Streptophyta; class Magnoliopsida; order Zingiberales; family Zingiberaceae; genus Boesenbergia; species Boesenbergia rotunda. The sequence goes on along the minus strand of JAGFNQ010003391.1, from coordinate 43,543 downwards.
CCGGTGAGTGAAGTCGGGTCCCGGTGAGTGAAGCCGGGTGACCGAAACCCTGGTGAGTGAAGCCAGGTCATAGCTTGGAGGGCTAGGTTGAAGTCCCAGTGAGTGAAGCTGGGCATGGCACGAGTCAGAGAAGGGCTGGAGGCTTGTTCTCGTGACTTAGAGTGCATTTGGGCTTGCCTGGATCGGTCTGGTGACCGATTAGGGAAGTTGGCACGGTGCTCCTTCGTGGATCGGTCTGGTGACCAATCCAGCGATGACTGATCGGTCTGGTGACCGATCAGGGAGTATGCGTTTCACTCACTGCACAGCTCCAGATCGGTCTGGTGACCGATCATGGAGCACACAGTGAGTTGAGTTCCCCCGCTGATCAGCTCCTGAACGGTTCGGTGACTGATCCAAGACCTAGGATCTGATGTCCACGATTAAAGTTTTCTCACTGTGGTGACCGATCAGGATGGAGCCTGATCGGTCAAGAAGCAGCCTGATCGGTCTGGTGACCGATCAGGGAGCAGCCTGATTGGTCTGGGGACCGATCTGGAGTGTGCAGCAGAATGCTGGATTGGTCTGGGGATCAATCAGGAGTGTGCAGAAGACTGCTAGATCGGTCTGGTGACCAATCAGGGTCCTTCCTGATCGGTCTGGTGACCGATCAGGAGCAGAACTTTAATTCAAATACGCTGTCAGAAGCTCTGATCGCGACTGTTTTCTCTGCCGATTCTCTGATACATTGCTGATTTCATTTGATATGCATTGCTAAGCCTCTGTTGGAGTATGCAGGTGATAGCAGGTGACTCAAACACTCAAGGAGGGTCAATGGGAGGCTTTCCTTGGAGCAGGTTTGTTTGTTTCTTCTTCTCAGGTTTCAACGGCAACTGAGGCATGGCTGGCGACTGACGGAGGCTCAGCTGGAGAGGGACTTCAGTGGACTGAGTGCTCAGGGAGGTCAGTGGGTTCAGGCTATGCTCAGGGGATGCTGATGGAGCCTGGCGATGAAGCAGAAGCTTAAGAGGAAGATGAGAAGCAGAGGAGGCAAGAAGAACGAACAGGAAAACAAGCAAGTGTGGCTGTGGTTTCGCTGTTGTTGTCGTGCTCTTGTGTAGCTTTCTCTTGAGCTTTCTTGTTGCTGTCTTGTGAGAGGTTCCTTCTTAGTCTCGTGAGCTTACCTTGTATCCTATTGAGACGCTTGTGGAGAGGTTTCTCCACCGAGAAGGAGGCGATGTTTTTATCCGGTGTTCACCGGGGCTTGATCTGCCGACGATCAAGGGATCGCCCACCTTAAGGGCACGCCAAGGAGTAGGGGCAAGTTATCCCCGAACCTTGTAAACGATCCTTGTTAGCGATCCTTGGTTTGTATTCTCTATTTCTGCATTTTTGTTAAGTTTGTTTCTCTGCATTTGTTTTGTTTCCGCTACTACTAACTTAAGTGCAGAGAAAATTCGAAAAGAGCCAAGTTATAAGGGTCTGGCTATATTCACCCCCCCTCTCTAGCTATCCGAGTTCCAACAAGTGGTATCAGAGCTTGGGGCTCTGTTCACGACTTAACATCCGAGAGTTATCAACATGATGGCTGGAAGAGAAGGAATGAGCACAAACCGACCTCCACTGTTCGACGACACAGATTTTCAATATTGGAAATTGAAGATGGAGTTTTATTTGAAAACAAACATGAGCATATGGTTCTCGGTCAAAGAAGGTTTCATCCCTCCAAGAGATGTTGAAGGAAAAGATCTCGATTTCTCAAGTTGGTCGGCTGAGCAAATAAGAAAGAGTGAAGCAAATGCCAAAGCGGTGGTCACTTTGCAATGCGGGTTGACCAGGGAGGAGTTGATCAAGGTGGGTCCTTTTACAAGTGCTAACGATCTTTGGAACAAAATCTTTGAGCTCCATGAGGGAACTTAAGACACCTGGAGAGCCAAGAAGGATTTGCTTCACAGTCAACTCCAAAACCTCACCATGGGAGAAAATGAAAAGGTAAGTGAACTCCATGGACGGTGTAAAGATGTGTTGAATGGTCTCCACTCCATAAATGAAAAGGTAGAAAATAGAGACCTAGTGAGGTATGCACTCAAAGCCTTCCCTAGGAATACTTTGTGGTCATCTATGGTAGATGCCTACAAGGTTTCCAAGGATCTATCTTTTGTAAAATTAGAAGACTTGTTTTGTGAGATGGAACTACATGAGATTTCTAACACAAGCCCAAAGAGTGGCCTTAGAAGACTCAAATGAAGGAAGTGATAACGAATCAAGCTTCTCAACCGCGCCTTCATCATCTTCGGATGATGAAGAGGTAATCTCTCTCGAGCTAGACAAATGCTATAGAACAATAGCGTACTTGACAAAAATGCTTAATAAATCTAAGGCCAAAGTTAAAGCATTAAGGTTGGAAGTAAAAGAATTGAAATCCTCTAAGGTTGAGGACATTAATGATTTGCATGATAAATCCCTTAAGGATGAAAATAAGAACATTTGAAGAGCGAAGTTGAAAACCTCAAGAATGTTCTTGAGAAGTTTTCAACAAGCTCTAAAATATTAGATATGATACTCAACTCACAAAGGGCGATATACAACAAGGTTGGTTTGGGTTACCAACCTAAAGAACCTAGTGTCATATCTTTAATGTCAAGAACTCATTTTAGATCATCAAATGATTCTAAGGTTCAAAAAGTCAAAAAGAAATTGACTAAGGCATGGGTTCCAAAGTCATTCATTGTAGATTCCTTAGGTCCCAAAATTTGGATACCTAAAGCCTCAATATTTAGAATTGTATAAGCATAAATTGAGGGAGAACATCTATCAACATAGGTTGTTGATAAGTGGTGCTCCAAATCCAAGGCTAAGGTTACACTAGTTTCAAAATGGGTCAACAAGCCTTGGTTTTCTTGTAGCAATTTATGTTTTACTGCAATTTGTGTTTTATGAAATTTCACTTGAGTAGTAAGGAAATTTTCATGCAATGAATGATAGTATATCCATGCTTCAAAATAAATTTACAAGTTTTGAAAAGAATTATATATATATATATATATATATATATTGCATGAATGGCTTAGGTTGACACATAATTTATTTTATCATGGATTGCTTAGGATTGAACTCTATAGTTCACTGTAAATCTAGGAGTTAGTCAGAATATCAAATTGATGTTTATCTGTGCAATATCTTAGACTTAAGTTTTTCTTAATATTTTGGAAGATGAACTCAGTTAAATATGTCATGATTCTCTTGTATGAATGTATTATGCCAACATGAAAAACACATAGTTTGTGATGATCACTATGCAAATCTCACAATACGTCATTAGACAAAGAACATGAGCATAAAATTGTATGACTTAGTTGTTTATGTCTGATATGAATTGAATTATCAAAACTGATTGATACATACTTGATACTAATTTGATACAAGTGTGTTTTGAAAATTTGATCATATCTTTTGTATCATGAAATCTGATCATGCCTTGATATAAACTTGTTTTTGAAAATCAAGTTCATGCTTAGATCATACTAGAAACATTCTGATACAAACCTGATAGACAAGTTTAGGGATCATGGACTTAATACATATCTTAAACAAATTTGAATATGCTTGTTTTTAAATATGTTTAAACAACTTTTTCCATGATATTTTTCTTTGTGGGAAAATACTTTTGGTTAAGAAAAATCCTTTAGGATCAATGGGATTGAATCTGAGTGAATTAGGGTTTAGGAGTGGTTGAGAGTTGAACCAAACCTGGGTTCAGATCTCTGAAATCTCATTTCTGAAATCTTGAACTGAGAAAACCTTCTGTATCAGACCTGATCGGTCCACCGACCGATCAAGACTCACCCTGATCGGTCTGGTGACCGATCATGGATCACTCTAATCGGTCTGGTGACCGATCAGACCAATGCTGATCAGAGGTATCATATTACTCCTCGGTCCGATCTCCTCTCGTCGAATTATATCAGTTTAATGATCATACCACAGACAAATCTGATACAAACCTGATTATTCCAAGAACATGACCATACTTGATCCTCCATTGGTACAAACCTGGTACTAAGTGAGTACAAGTTTGTTCAAGTGATCAAAGAAGGGTAGGAATTTTTTAAGACCCTTGATTCTCAGAACTTTTTCTGAAACATCAAGCATTAAAATGCTGATTTGATACAAACCTATGTTGGAATGTTCAAATTCATAAGAAAGGGTTTGTTGAGTCATGACTCTTGTTCTTAAGGTCGTGTTTCGGAAATTTTTCTGAAATGACGAATATCAATAGAGTCTACACCTTTGTTCAGGAATGCATATTGTTAATGCAGTCTGATCAGGAACGTATCAGAGTTTCAGAAATTTTTCTGAAATCTAATCGGTCCCCAAACTAATCAGAAATTTTTTCTGTATCAAATAATCAACGAACCTGATCGGTCACGGAGACCAATTAGGATTATATGTCCGATACAGATGCATTCCTTACTTATCATATGAAACATATACATGATTGACCATGATATATTTCTGTATATGTTTTCATGTGCATTTCACACTTATTGTCGTATGATGCATATACATTGTTGTCATGATACATTTATGGTATATGCCTCTCATATGCAATTCAAAAGTGTACTTTTGATTATTTTGGGTTTGGGGAGAGACCCGTGTTTGAGGGGGAGGTATGTTCAAACTTAATAACCATACCCTTTTCGATGTTTGACAAGGGAGAGAAAATGGTTGATTAAGTTTAGGTTATTGTAGGGGGAGGATCTTGATTCCCTTACAATAATTAAACTGCCTTCAATTGATCATTAATGCCTAAACTTAAATCGGGTTGTCAAACAACAAAAAGGGGGAGATTGTTGATGCAGTCTGACCCTGATTGTTGTTTTGGTGTTGACACCGATTTAAGTTATGATTTGAGTTTGGTCCTAACTTGGAGGGTTGTGTGAAAAATCCTAGCTTGGAGGGCTAGGTGTGGAAAAGTCTTGGCTTGGAGGGTCAGGTCCTAGCCTGGAGGGCTAGGTTGATGAAATCCTGGTGAGTGAAGCTGGGTCCGTGGTGAGCGGTTGGTGAGTGAAGCCAGGTGATGAATGGTGAAATCCCGGTGAGTGAAGCCGGGTCCTGGTGAGTGAAGGTCCATGGTGAGTCCATGGGAAATCCTAGGGCTGGAGTGGAAAGGCCGGGTCGGTCTGGTGACGTGGAAGTGGCACGGTGCTCCTTCGTGGATCGGTCTGGTGACCGATCCAGCGATGACTGATCAGTCTGGTGACCGATCAGGGAGTATGCGTTTCACTCACTGCACTGCTCCTGATCGGTCTGGTGACCGATCAGGGAGCACACAGTGAGTTGAATTCCCCCGCTGATCAGCTCCTGAACGGTTCGGTGACCGATCCAAGACCTAGGATCTGATGTCCACGATTAAAGTTTTCTCACTATGGTGACCGATTAGGATGGAGCCTGATCGGTCAGGAAGCAGCCTGATCAGTCTGGTGACCCATCAGGGAGCAGCCTGATTGGTCTAGGGACCGATCTGGAGTGTGCAGCAGAATGCTGGATTGGTCTGGGGACCAATCAGGAGTGTGCAGAAGACTGCTGGATCGGTCTGGTGACCAATCAGGGTCCTTCCTGATCGGTCTGGTGACCGATCAGGAGCAGAACTTTAATTCAAATACGCTGTCAGAAGCTCTGATCGCGACTGTTTTCTCTGCCGTTCTCTGATACATTGCTGATTCATTTGATGCATTGCTAAGCCTGTGGAGTGCAGGGATAGCAGGTGATCAATGGGAGGCTTTCCTTGGAGCAGGTTTGTTTGTTTCTTCTTCTCAGGTTTCAACGGCAACTGAGGCATGGCTGGCGACTGACGGAGGCTCAGCTGGAGAGGGACTTCAGTGGACTGAGTGCTCAGGGAGGTCAGTGGGTTCAGGCTATGCTCAGGGGATGCTGATGGAGCCTGGCGATGAAGCAGAAGCTTAAGAGGAAGATGAGAAGCAGAGGAGGCAAGAAAAACGAACAGGAAAACAAGCAAGTGTGGCTGTGGGTTTCGCTGTTGTTGTCGTGCTCCTTGTGTAGCTTCTCTCTTGAGCTTTCTTGCTGTTGTCTTGTGAGAGGTTCCTCCTTAGTCTCGTGAGCTTACCTTGTATCCTATTGAGACGCTTGTGGAGAGGTTTCTCCACCGAGAAGGAGGCGCTGTTTTTATCCGGTGTTCACCGGGGCTTGATCTGCCGACGATCAAGGGATCGCCCACCTTAAGGGCACGCCAATGAGTAGGGGAAAGTTATCCCCGAACCTTGTAAACGATCCTTGTTAGCGATCCTTGGTTTGTATTCTCTGTTTCTGCATTTTTGTTAAGTTTTTTTCTCTGCATTTGTTTTGTTTCCACTGCTACTAACTTAAGTGCAGAGAAAATTTGAAAAGAGCCAAGTTATAAGGGTCTGGCTATATTCACCCCCCCTCTCTAACCATCCGAGTTCCAACAATTACAACCATCTTGAATAAATTTTGTTCTAGATACCCCTTTCCTACAAAGACACCGTTCTTCGTTAGCGCAAAGTTGTTGGATTGGAACACTAGTTTGAATCCGGCTTTAACAAGTGTCGATCTAGAAACTAAGTTCTTCCTGATATCGGGAACATGGAGCACATCAATGAGAGTTAACTCCTTCCCAGACGTCATTTTTAGAACAACTGTCCCGAGTCCAACAATTGAGGACGTCGTGGAGTTGCCCATATAGAGCTTTCTTCCACTTATCGGGGTGTACTTGGAGAACATCGCCTTGTCCGAACAGACGTGGCGGGTTGCTCCAGTATCGATCCACCACTGCTTCGGGTTGTCCACCAAGTTGGCTTCGAACACTACCGTAGTGAGATCCAGAGTGCTGAGATCTATGTCAGCGGAGGTTGCGATTTGGTTCGCAACATTCTTCTGGCTCTTGGTTGTCTTCTTCGGGCGTTTGCAGTCTTTGGACATGTGTCCTGACTTTCCACAGTTGTAGCACGTGCCCTTGAACCTTTTGCCTTGAGCCTTCTAGTTCGGTTGCTTCGGCTTCTTGGCTTTTGGTTCCGTCAGGTTGGACATCTCGTCGACTGTCCACTTTGTTCCTCTAGAGTCGGATAATTTTCGATTATCCTCCTCTATTCGCAGCCGCAGGATGAGGTTTTCAAGTCCCATCTCCTTCTGCTTGTGCTTTAGGTAATTTTTGAAATCCTTCCATGACGGAGGGAGTTTCTCGATTACCGCAGTAATTTTGAATGACTCGTTCAGCGACATTCCTTCGGCGTCCAGATCATGCATTATAAGTTGCATGTCTTGGACCTGAGACGTGACGCTTTTGGAATCCACCATTTTAAAATCCATAAATCGGCCGACGATGAATTTCTTCAGTCCGGCGTTTTCGGTTTTGTATTATTTCTCCAGCGATTCCCACAGTGACTTAGCCGTCTCCATCATGCAATATACATTATATAGCACATTGTCCAGCGCATTAAGAACATAATTGCGGCACAGGAAGTCTCCGTGTGACCACGCATCGCGAGCAGCCTAGCTTCTGGAATTATCTTCCGTAGCGGCTGGCGGGTCTTCACGTAGGAACCGTACAAGGTTCAGCGTGGTCAGGTAGAACAACATCTTCTGCTGCCATCTTTTGAAATCGGCTCCGTTGAATTTCTCCGGCTTCTCGGCGTGAGGGACGGCGGTTGGTATATCGTTGATTCCGGCCATATCAGTTTGCCAAATATTGTTTTACGATTGTTGGTAGCTAACTTGTATCTCCTCGGTATTTGACTTAGTCGATTTACGACCGTTGAATCTTCCGGGAGGTTGCTTTCGGAGGAAGCAAATTGATTGCTTTACGTTGAGGCTAGTGTTCGACACTATCTCCGTAAAATGATATTGCTCCGCTATTGGTGCTCACGGATAGCAGCAATTCATTTCTAAGATACAACGACGTCGTCTCGGAATAGTAGCACTTCAAATTCCGAGACCGGCGAACCTTTGCGTAGGCTTTTTGGACTCTTGATGCATAAGATGGATGAGTGCGAATGCTTTTAGATTGCAATGCTTGAATGAATGAAATGATCAAGTGGAGGGATATATTTATATTGAGTGAAGAGGTAAGTAGCCTTTGGTTCGGACAGATCTGGACCGTTTATAACGAAAGGGTATAACCATTTAAAGGTCTTTTAATCTCGTCCCTTGATCTGAAGAGTTATAACTCTTCAAATCCTATCTTGATCTCAGCCGCCAAATTAGAACATTTAATCCGACGCCTCAGATCCATCCTCCCTCTTCACAGTCAGATTCGAATCCGACGCTCCAGATCTTTGATCCAACTACCACCATCTGTTCGCCCAATCCAGTCATCGTTCTCTACACAGTCACGTGCCACGTGGTGCCACCTGATCATGACACGTCACATCGACATGCCACATGGCGTCACCGACAGTCAAGTACAAAGTGCGCCAACAAAGCGCCCATTGCGCGCGTGCGCGCGTGGCAGGTGGCGGGCTCACAGGTGCGAGCACCTGCTCGCCCAAGGGTAGAGATCTCCTGTGCTTTTGTATTAACAACATTAGCACAGGAATACATATAAGGAAACACTGGCTCTCGCCGGTTAGCAATGTGGGACTAAAGTCCCATCTTTTTCTTAATGTTCATTTGAGCGTATCTTAAACAATTAATTTTTCATTCACCCTTAATCGATTTTGAGCAAATAAATAGTCCAGATTTATCTACGCGAAACATAGATCTCGATTTTGAAGTCAAACTTGATTTTCAACAATCGATGGCATCAAAATTTTACTTTGCAAAATCGTATCCAACAAGACATGCATCTTGGCATGAAAATCAATGCATGTTAGAGTTTTTCATAATAACTTTTCGATCCATAATTATTTTTCCCCATCTGTTTTTCTAACACCATTTTTTTCGCCTTTAGTTTTTATAAGTGATTTCAAATCAAATAATCTTCGAATTATGTCCTCTTAAGAAGGGGAAAAAAAACCAATTCCAATGAGCATTGGATTTGAAGGTGCTTTGATATTCAAAGAGAGGGTTTTCCCTAGATTAGTAGGTGAGTAAGTCTAATTAAACTTTGCATTGTTTATTATATGATATATAATCAAATTAATTTTAGGTTAAAATTAATTAAGCTACCGAGATGATTGTTCAAGTTTGATGTTATTTATTTGTTTTAAGTTTGAGTTTGGTTAAAGTTTCACTTAAGTTTTGTTTATTTAGAGATTAACAAACTTTTAATTCAAAATTATTTGATTGTTTAAAAATTTTGTATTTAAAACCTTTAGTTGGTTAGTGATTATGATATAAGAAGCTTCTTTGTTTATTTTAATTTTTTTTATAAGTTTAATAAGAATTTTATTGATTAAATTTATAAAATTTATTTGAAGATGTTATTCACGAACTATTTATAATATTTGTTCATTAATATTAGCGTATTGAATATTCAAGATGATTTATTTTATTTAATAAATTATTTAAATTTATTCATTTAATTAATCATATACATATTAAATTAACATAAGCTCGTAAGTAAATTGAACTCTAAATTTATTCAAAAACATTTGATTTATTTATAAAATTATAAATCAATTGTCCTAAAATGATCAAAATACATAAATAATCCATGTCCTTAATTATCTAATTAATTATTTAATAAATAATTTTCACTAACATATAATTTCTTTTTCAGAAGATAAAATATGGACTCGCTTCTTCGCGCTAAATAATGTTCGGCCGTTCATCATCCCTCCACGCGCTGAGGGCACTATGGCCCACCGAAAGGATAAAGAAACAGATCTAAAACAAACGAAATGCAGGAATTAGAAAACAATGTGCCGCTTTGTAGTTTCATGGGGATCTGATGGAATTATCCGAAAAACGAGTAGTCCAATTTCTTCACGAACTTTCAATTCTGCTTAAAAAAATATTTTATTTATATTTAAAATTATCAAATATGATCCCGACCTTATCTATGGGTAAGTATGACCCGCTCAGTAGCAGTCTGGCCATAAACAGCAAAGACGAGACCACTGTCCCTAACAGGAAGTCCTGGGCGCTATCCAGCCAGCAACGAATTCGTCAGGTCGCCCTAGCTCCTCCTGGCCGGTCACCTTACCCCTCCCGATCGCCGAGCAGCCAGTCGGACGCGTGGCGACCCACGCTCCCCAGCACCACACGAATCGGATATCCAGCAGAATCAGCCAGACATGGCCCAACAAACCTCCGACTCAGGGCGTATCCTGCGCCTCAACTCTCCCAGGCGGACGCGTGGCGGTCCACGCTCCCTGACCATTATCCGACCCGGTCCTTGACACTCGGACCCGGTCCTTGACACTCGGACCTGCCGGTCGGCACTCGGGGTACGGACTATCTCGTCCCTACGCCCCCTATGTCATTTTATCCGGGGTACGACTTTGATGTCGGAGTACTACACACCTCACCTATTCCTGACACACCTCGCGGTCAGTCCGCCTATTCAGTACCATCATACTACTCGAATACCCCGGGCCACGCCGCGGTACTCCCAAGTGCTCCCATACGAGTTGACAGGTACCACACCCTTGTCTCGTTGACACAGACAAGGGTTGTCAGTTCCCCCAGCTATATAAGTCCTCCACTCCTCATTCCGCAGGTATGCACGCAAGCTCTCTCTTCCACCATATTTCCATTTTGCTCTATTATATTCTGCGGATACTGACTTGACCGTCGGAGTGTCTGACCGGAGAAACTCCCCGACAGGTTTGCTAACGGTCATTGTTTTGCAGGCCGGAGCAAACTCGGAGCCAGATCGGCACCACCTCGGCAGCTCGTTTCGCTTGGGAGACCAACCTGCCTTTGGAGCTTCCACTCCGCCTCGCGACAGGATCAAATTTGGCGCTAGAAGGAGGGACATTCAGCCTGATCGGAGGTGTGTGATGGAAGCATCCAACCGGGTCGTGATGACTGTTACTCCCGAGGAGTATGAGCTCCTTTCAGCCGCCCGGGCTAGGGGAACCTCACTGAGGCCGTCACGCGCTGATGGCCCGACAACTCGGCCCCAGAAGCCCGCGACGTGCCACCCGTCAGGAGGTCGGGGAAAAGCCGTTCCGCCGGTCGGAGGCTTGGCCCCCTCCCTCTCACGCGTACACCATAGCCGGGCCGATGCGGTTAGGCCCGTGCCGGTCGAAGCACCCGCATCCAGCCAGACACGATTGTCGCGCCGCGATAAGGGGAAAGCCCCAGTCGGTGCGCTACCAGTTCCCCGGGCGCACAACCCCTTCGCTCCATGGATCCTAGAGGATCCAGTTCCCCGACATCTCAGATTCTTCACCATGCCTGAGTATGCCGGAACCACTGACCTGGAGGAGCACCTCATGAAGTTTGAAAGTGCTGCACTGCTCCATCAATATCCCGAGGGCGTGAAATGCAGAGCATTCCTGACAACACTCTTGGAGTTGCTCAACGATGGCTCGGGCAGTTCCCTAGCGGATCAATAGCTAGCTTCGGCGAGCTCAAGAGGACATTCCTTCGGCACTTCGCAAGCAGCCGGAGGCACCACAGGACAAGTGTCAAGTTGTTCGCCCTAAAGCAAGGCCCGAAAGAGACACTTCGGGCCTACATCAAGAGATTCAACGAGGTGGTACTGGACGTGCCAACTACCACACCCGAAGTGTTGATCAGCGCATTCTCCCAAGGATTGCAAGAGGGAGATTTTTTCCGCTCGCTCGTCAGAAAAACTCCCAAGGACTTCGACAACCTACTGGGTAAGGCCGCCAAGTACGTTAATGTGGAAGAGGCGCAGGCTGCCCGAAAGAAGGAACCGGCCAGCACGCCTGCCCCCCCCGGATCCAGCACAGCCTAGCAGACCGTCGGGCAGTCCTATTCGAAGTATGCATGGGCCCATCAATCGAACGGAGACAGAACGTCGGCAGGTGCAGCCAGTGGCTCGAGATTGCCTGCCGACCCGCTGGAGACCATATTGCGCATTTAATCATAGTCACACCCACGACACTGAGGAATGCCGGCAGCTTGGCCAAAGTCGGACTCCCAGCGCTTGGGGACAAGCCGCCCCAGAGCAAGACACCGCCCGGAGAGGTCAAGCCCGTGCTCCGGTCGAGAGACAAGGACCCGATCCCCCGATCGCTTGGGGTCAGCTCCCATCGAGGCCACCTTGTGAGGGCGAAAGGATGAACGAATAGCAGGCCAATTGGCAGAACATTGTTAAGAAAGAAGGGTGCATAGTTTCAAGAAAGTCAGCCTGAGGAGGCTCTCACCCTCCGGGATAGTGAAAAAGATGTATTTGGCAACCTTCACGCATCTAGTGGAAGTCCAACCTACTCAAGAATCGGCTAACAGCTCGCTCCGCGCGAGTTATAAGTGGGCATGCTCCCACGACCCTCGGATCGGCACTCAGCTGGACGCGTGGCGGCCCACGCTCCCTGAGATGTCGCGGACCGAGAAGCCAGACTCTCGCTCCGCGCGAGTTATAAGTGGGCATGCTCCCACGACCCTCGGATCGGCTCTCAGCCGGACGTGTGGCGGCCCACGCTCCCTGAGATGTCCCCGACCGAGAAGCCAGACTCTTGCTCCGCGCGAGTTATAAGTAGGCATGCTCCCACGACCCTCGGATCGGCTCTCCGCCGGACATGTGAGATGTCCCCGATCGAGAAGCCAGACTCTTGCTCCGCGCGAGTTATAAGTGGGCATGTTCCCACGACCCTCGGATCAGCTCACAACCGGACGCGTGGCGACCCACGCTCCCTGAGATGTCCCCGATCGGGAAGCCAGACTCTCGCTCCACGCGAGTTATAAGTGGGCATGCTCCCACGACCCTCGCATCGGCTCTCAGCCGGACGCGTGGCGGCCCACGCTCCGTGAGATATCCCCGACCGGGAAGCCAGTCTCTCGCTCCGCGCGAGTTATAAGTGGGCATGCTTCCACGACCCTCGGCTTGGCTCTCATCTGGACACGTGGCGGCCCACGCTCCGTGAGATGTCCCTGACCGGGAAGCCAGTCTCTCGCTCCGCACGAGTTATAAGTGGGCATGCTTCCACGACCCTCGGCTTGGCTCTCAGCTGGACACGTGGCGGCCCACGCTCCCTGAGATGTCCCCGACCGGGAAGCCAGACTCTCGCTCTGTGCGAGTTATAAGTGGGCATGCTCCCACGACCCTCGGATTGGCTCACAGCCGGACGCGTGGCGGCCCACGCTCCCTGAGATGTCCCCGACCGGGAAGCCAGACTCTCGCTCCGCTCGAGTTATAAGTGGGCATGCTTCCACGACCCTCGGATCGGCTCTTAGCCGGACGTGTGGTGGCCCACGCTCCCTGAGATGTCCTCGACAGGGAAGCCAGACTCTCGCTCTACGCTATAGGATCGTTTGTTTCCGCTAGAGGGGGGGTGAATAGCGATTTTCGGATCTTTCTTGTACCTGCGTTGTTAGTTGCACAGCGGAAACAATAATAAAGAAAACAAACAACGCTAACAAAGAGAATTTACTTGGTATCCACCCCGGCCGGGTGACTAATCTAAGAATCCGTCGGTGGATCACTCCCCGGATAACCTCCGGCTAGCTCTCGTCGCTCCTTGTGGGTGGAGAAACCTCACCACAACACCTTGAGAACCTCTGAGCACAAAGACTACTGTTTGGCCCTTAACCATGACCAAACTCGTCAAGAAACCCAACCCTAACCGAGTTCTCTTTAAATAGAACTCGGGCTGGAAAACCCGCTGGCAGTCGACTGGTCCCAGGGCAGTCGACTGCCACCACTCAGATTCGATCGTTGACAGTTCCAACGTTCGAATTCTGGTGACTTACTAGTCGACTGCCAGAATGGCAGTCGACTGGTACAGGGTCCAGAACCTACTGTGAGTTTTGGCAGCCCCTTGAAGTCCTCTTTCATCGGCTATCGTCCCTCGGATGCGCACGCAAGTCCTCGACTTGCCTCCATGCCACCCTTCACCTGTGCCCTTTGAAATCCACTTCCCGGCTTGCCCTTGGAGCCCTCCTCCCTCGGCTCTTGTCCCTTGCCTCAGTTGACTCTTCACCAGCAGCCTTGACTATTGCATTCGCGCCATCTTCATCTTCGGCCCTCGTCCCTTGGATGCACACAAGCCTCCAGCTTATCTCCATGTCATCCTTCACGTACGCCTCGAAGTCCACGCCCCTCGGCTCATCATCCCTGCTATATCAGGTCCCTCGGGTGCACACAAGCCTCCAGCTTGTCTCCATGCAATCCTTTACCATACCGAAGCCGTCCAGCCAAGTCAATATGTGTAAACCTGTACAACCTGCACACTCACATACACATATTAGTACACAAGAGAAAGCCTAACTTAAACCCTTTGCCCAAACATCAAAACACATGATCACTCCGGATCACAGATTGCCTCAACAATCTCTCCCTTTTTGATGTTTGGCAATATGTTTAAGTTAGGGAAAATAAAGAGTAATAGATAGCAAGAATAATGCTAAATAAATGCATATGCAATACATACATGGATCCTATCCCAAGGCATCCTACACCTAACCCTCCAGGTTAAAAATTTTTCGAAACGGGCTTTTTAAAACCTATCCCAAGGCTCCCCACACCTAACCCTCCAAGTTAGGAATTTTCACCAAAACGGACTTTTTAAAGCTTCTCCAAATCTCCCCCTCCATTGGACTTATAAAGGTTTTTTAAGAATCTCTCCAAGGTTCCCCTTGTTGGAGCAATCGGCCCTAAGATGGTCCGGAGTGACCATGGGTTTTGATGTTTGGGCAAAGGGTTTAAGTTAGGTTTACCCTTGTATTTGATATGCGTATGTTGAGTGTGCAGGTTGTACAGGTTATGCATATCGACTTGACTGGACGGCCTCGGTACGGTGAAGGATGGCATGGAGGCAAGCTGGAGGCTTGCATGCGCATCCGAGGGACCTTGGTGAGCAGGGACGATGAGCTGATGGGCGCGGACTTCGAGGCATGCGTGAAGGATGGCATGGAGGCAAGATGGAGGCTTGCGTGCATCCGAGGGACGGGAGCCGAAGATGAAGAGGGCGCGAAGGCAACAGTTGAGGCTGCGGAGGAGGAGTCAGTCAAGTCGTGAGGGTATGAGTGCAGTGTGATTGTACTCGGGAAATCCTAGGGTTTGAGTGCGGAGTGGAATGTACTCAGGATGGGTAACCTTAGGTGGGTGAGTAGACCAGTCGACTGGCCTGGGGGCAGTCGACTGATGGAACTCACAGAAAGGTCTCAGCTTGGGACCAGTCGACTGCCCTGGGGGCAGTCGACTGGTAGGTGGCTGGTGAGCTGGCAGAATTCAAACGTTGGGAGTGTCAACGGTCGAATCTGGCTGGCACCAGTCGACTGCCCTGGGGGCCCCAGGGCAGTCGACTGGTAGCGAGAAATCAGCCCCGAGTCCTATTTAAAGAGGACGTCGTGGTGACTGAGTTTCTTGACGAAACCTGCTTGGGTAAAGCCGGTTAGTAGTCTACTGTGTTCACAAAGCGTCCAAGGTGTTGTGGTGAGGTTTCTCCACCCACAAGGAGCGACACGTGATAGCCGGAGGTTATCCGGGGAGTGATCCACCGACGGATTGTTGGATTAGTCACCCGGCCGGGGTGGATACCAACTAAATCTGGTATTGTTAGCATTGTTATTTATTTTACATATTATTTCCGCTGCGCTAACAACCTTTTAGAGATCAAAGATCCGAAAAAGTGCTATTCACCCCCCCCCCCTCTAGCACCCTACATCGATCCTACAGTTGGTATCAGAGCAAGGACCGCTCTTGATCGGACTAACCGCCGAGGGAGCATACGCTAGAGGAAATGGAAGGTGAAGGTCCACTTGGGGACAAGATCTACACACCACCGGCCTACGACAATGAAGATTTTGCATACTAGAAGGCGAGGATCGAGACGTGGTTCGGAATGGATTGGGCATGCCGAATTGCGCTTGAAGAGCCCTTCGAAGTTCCAAAGGACAAGCACGGGAAGAAGCTTCGTCCTAGATATTGGGACAAAGAGCAACAAGAACAATTCCGGGCCAATGAGAAGGTAACAAATATTTTGGTTGATATATTACCTAACGACATCTTGAGTTGTGTAGGGTCATATCAAAGTGCATGTGAATTATGGAGCAAGGTGAAAGAGTATCATGAGACTCCTACAAAAATTCAAGAGCCCAAGGAGAAAAGCCCCGTGATTCAAGAAGAGGAAGAAGAAAGTGAAGAATCGTCAACCTCCTCAAGAGAAGAAGAGGAAGAGGTCTCCACCTCAAGGATTGAGGGGGAGGAGAGATCCACTTCCATGCCGGATCAAGAGGAGGCATCCACATCATCAAAAGTTGAAGAAGTCTCAACCTCCACCAAAGCCAAGAGAAAGGAACATATTATATGCTTTGGTTGCAACCAAAAGGGGCACTACAAGGATAAGTGCCCACAAGGTAAAAAAGGGGTAAAATCTACACTCGTTCTAAATTCCTTTAATTCTAACATAAAGTGTAGGACTGGAGAAGCCCAAGCAAAAAGGAAGAAGATTCGATGCTTCACATGTGGAGAGCTAGGGCACTACCACACTAAGTGCCCAAGGAGTAAAGAGTTCAAGAAAATGGAGCACTTGAGAAGATGGGAGAAAGAGGAAAGAAAGAAGAAAAGAAGCCCATATCATGGAGGGACTACAAGGGTAAGGGAGGTAATCCCTAATCTTAAATCTAAATGCAATTCAAATTCAAGTTCCTTTATGCATGCTAAAACTAGTGAAAATTGCTCATCCATGCATGCTAGGATAAATGAAAAGTACTTAATGGTGCATAATTTTGGTTTCAAGTATCATGATAGGAATAGAGTTAACAAGGTAGATCAAAACCCTAGGAAGGTCATACATCATGAACAATCAAAGACCTTCAGACCTAAGGACCATGACACTAATCCCAAGAAGGGGAGGAATGTGCCTAGAAAGGAGGGTAGGTCTAGGAATATCCAAAATGGGCATGTGGATTCTAGGTTTAGGAACCTAGAAAGGGAAAATCAAGCTTTAAGGGAAAAGCTTGAGAGGTTAGAGAAAACCCTAGAGAGATTCACTATTGGATCTAAGGGTTTGGATATGGTGTTGGGTGGTCTAAAACCCAACAATGATAGATCGGGTCTAGGATACCAATCTAGGGTCTCCCATGCCAAGGAAAAGAGATATGCTAGGGTAGCATATGATTATGGCAAGAAGGGGGAGTGCAAGAATGGCAAGGGAATGCCATCAAAAGGAAAGGAAAAGGTCTTAACTAAGGACAAGGGGTCCAAGGTTAAGAGGGTTGAGTTCGTAGGCCAAGAGTCACCGGAGGTTCACCGGTGTAGTTTAGCATTTGTTGAGTCACCTAGGGAGGTGGCTAGGGCTAAGAGCTCAAGGGAGAGCTCTAGAAGCCTTTGGGATATATGATGAATTGACCTTATAAGGGGTGCTACTAGTGGTCTAGATGAACCATGGAGTGTGCCAAAAGAATTAAAGACGGACTTGAGTCTCAATTCTTGGGTTTTGGCACGGTGTTTTTGAGTTTCATGCATGAAAATATGACATTGGGGTCATATTGCATGAAAATTAGTTTTTGATGTGTTATTGCCATGTAAATCAATATTAGGGATGCATTGTGGTGTGGCATGGGCAAAGACATCAAGAAGAAACCAAAACTAGGACTTTTGGTTAAGGTTTGATTGAACCTTTTTGCTAGTTTTTGGATTTTGAGTCAAACTTGGGAATGGTGATAGATACATTTTGGAATGTATTTTTCCCAAGTAGATATGGGTACTACAAACCTCTCCATAAAATTTGGAAATTTTTGGAGATTTGTGAAATTTTTGGCGCATTTCTGAAGTTCGTCAGAAATGCTGAAATTTCAGACTTTCAGAGTATCAGTCGACTGCCATTTTGGCAGTCGACTGGTCAAGGCCAATTTTTGTATCAGCTACTGGTTTGGTGTCCAAATGATGCATAATAAGTGTATGGGAGGCTAGTACACATTGTTAATGATCATTGGGGATTAAAAGAACTGATAATTGGGATATTATTGGGGTCTTTTTGATGTATGGCAAAGGGGGAGAGATGTTGAGTTTAAGTGGGAAACCAAACATACCTTTGCTAGAAACCCTAGTTTAGGGGGAGTTGAGATTAAGGGGGAGCATGATTGCTCCATTCTTGGCATAAGGGGAACCTTGGAGAGGTTCTTAAAAAGCCTTTGTAAGTCCAGTGTAAGGGGGAGCTTTAAAGAAGCTTTAAAAAGCCCGGTTTGGCAGAAAATCCTAACTTGGAGGGTTAGGTGGTGAAAATCCTAGCTTGGAGGGCTAGGTGTGAGAAAATCCTAACTCGGAGGGTTAGGTGGGAAAATCCTAGCTTGGAGGGCTAGGTGTAAAATTCCTAACTTGGAGGGTTAGGTGTGGGATGCCTTGGGATAGGATCCAGTTATGCATTGCATATGCATTCATTTAGCATTGTTTTTGCTATTTACTACTATCTTGCTTTCCTAACTTAAACGGATTGCCAAACATCAAAAAGGGGGAGATTGTTGGAGCAATCGGCCCTAAGATGGTCCGGAGTGACCATGGGTTTTGATGTTTGGGCAAAGGGTTTAAGTTAGGTTTACCCTTGTATTTGATATGCGTATGTTGAGTGTGCAGGTTGTACAGGTTACGCATATGGACTTGACTGGACGGCCTCGGTACGGTGAAGGATGGCATGGAGGCAAGCTGGAGGCTTGCGTACGCATCCGAGGGACCTTGGTGAGCAGGGACGATGAGCTGATGGGCGCGGACTTCGAGGCATGCGTGAAGGATGGCATGGAGGCAAGATGGAGGCTTGCGTGCATCCGAGGGACGGGAGCCGAAGATAAAGAGGGCGCGAAGGCAACAGTCGAGGCTGCGGAGGAGGAGTCAGTCAAGTCGTGAGGGTATGAGTGCAGTGTGATTGTACTCGGGAAATCCTAGGGTTTGAGTGCGGAGTGAAATGTACTCAGGATGGGTAACCTTAGGTGGGTGAGTAGACCAGTCGACTGGCCTGGGGGCAGTCGACTGATGGAAATCACAGAAAGGTCTCAGCTTGGGACCAGTCGACTGCCCTGGGGCAGTCGACTGGTAGGTGGCTGGTGAGCTGGCAGAATTCAACGTTGGGAGTGTCAACGGTCGAATCTGGCTGGCACCAGTCGACTGCCCTGGAGGGCAGTCGACTGGTAGCGAGAAATCAGCCCCGAGTCCTATTTAAAGAGGACGTCGTGGTGACTGAGTTTCTTGACGAAACCTGCTTGGGTAAAGCCGGTTAGTAGTCTACTGTGTTCACAAAGCGTCCAAGGTGTTGTGGTGAGGTTTCTCCACCCACAAGGAGCGACACGTGATAGCCGAAGGTTATCCGGGGAGTGATCCACCGACGGATTGTTGGATTAGTCACCCGGCCGGGGTGGATACCAACTAAATACGGTTTGTTAGCGTTTGTTCTTTGTTGTTGGTTTTATTATCTTGTATTTCCGCTGTGCAAACTAACAACGTAGGTTGAAAGAATCAAAGAAACGCTATTCACCCCCTCTAGCGTACGGAATCGATCCTAGCACCCCTTACGCCAAAAATGGAGCAATCATGCTCCCCCTTAATCTTAGCTCCCCCTAAACCTAGGGTTTCATGCAAATGTAAGTTTGGCTTCCCAACTTAACCCCAAACTTCTCCCCCTTTGTCATACATCAAAAAGACCCCAATAATATCCTAATCATTGGTTCTTTTAACCCTAATGACCATAAACAATGTGTACTAGCCCCCCCCCCCCACACACTTGTTTTTCATTATTTGGACACATACCAAGCTGCTGAAACTTATTTCAGCCTTTACCAGTCGACTGCACCAAATGGCAGTCGACTGATACTCTGAAACACAGAATTTCAGCCTTTTCTGACGAAGTTCAGAAATGCGCCAAAAATTCCATAAATCTCCAAAAATTTCTAAATTTTGTGGAGAGGTTTATGGTACCCATATCTACTTGGGAAAAATACATTCCAAAATGTATCTATCACCATTCCCATGTTTGACACAAAACCCAAAACTAGCTAAAAAGTTCAATAAAACCTTGACCTAAAGTCCTAGTTTTGGTTTCCTCTTGATGTCTCTGCCCATGCCAACCCACAATGCATTTCTACCATTGATTTACATGGCATTTACACACCAAAAACTAATTTTCATGCAATATGACCCCAATGTCATATTTCCATGCATGAAACTCAAAAACACCATGCCAAAACCCCAAGAATTGAGACTCAAGTCCGTCTTCAATTTCTTTGGTACACTCCATGGTCCAACTAGACCTCTAGGAGGAACCCTCCAAAGATCCATTCACCATATATCCCAAAGGCTCCTAGAGCTCCCCCTTGAGCTCTTAACCCTAGCCACCTCCCTAGGTGACTCAACCATCACTAGGCCACATCGGTGTTCCACCGGTGACTCTTGGCCTACAAACTTAACCCTCTTAACCTTAGACACCTTGTCTTTAGTTAAGTCATTTATTTTTCCTTTAAATGACACCCCTTTGCCATTTTTGGACTCCCCCTTCTTGCCATAATCATATGCTACCCTAGCATATTTCTTTCCTTTGGCATGAAGTTCTTAGACCGGTATCCCAACCCCGATCTATTATTTGTGCGGTTTAAACCACCCAACACCATATCTAAACCCTTAGATTCAATAGTGAATCTCTCTAGGGTTTTCTCTAACCTATCAAACTTTTCCCTTAAAGCTTGATTTTCCCTTTCTAGGTTCCTAAACCTAGAATCCATATGTCCACTTTGGACATCCCTAGACCTACCCTCCTTTCTAGGCACATTCCTTCCCTTCTTGGGCTTAGTGCCTTGTTCCTTAGGTATAATAGTCCTAGGTTGATCATGATGCATGTTTTTCCTAGGGTTATGATCTACCTTGTTAACCCTAGTCCTATCATTATATTTAAATCCGAAATTGTGCACCATTAAGCAATTTTCATTAATCCTAGCATGCATGGATGTATAATTAATTTTATTTTTATCATGCATGGAGGAACTTGAATTAGAATTACATTTTGGCTTAAGGTTAGGAGTTACCTTCCTTACCTTTGGAGTTCCTCCTTGATGTGGGCTTCTTCTCTTCTTCCTTTCTTCTTTCTCCCATCTCCTCAAGTGCTCTATTTTCTTTAGTTCACCTTTTCTAAGGCACTAGGTGTGGTAATGCCCTAGCTCTCCACATGTGAAGCATCGAATCTCCTTTTTCTTTTCTTGTGCTTCTCTATTCCTACAATTCATGTTAGATTTAAATTGAATGGACCCGGGTTTAGAGAGTACCTCCTTCTTACCTTTCGGGCACTTGTCCTTGTAGTGTCCCTTTTCGTTGCATCCAAAGCATGTGATATGGTCCTTGGTCTTGGCTTTGGTGGAGGTTGGAGCTTTTTCTTGCTCCGGTATGGAAATAGATCTCTCCCCCCTCTCAATTCTTGAAGTTGATACTTCTTCTTCTTCTTCTTCTCTAGATGAGGTGGAGGACCTCTCACTTTCTTCTTCCATTTCACTTGAGGAGGTAGATGATTCTTCTTCCTTTTTCTCTTCTTCTTGGGCTATTGAGTTTACTTCCTCGGGTTCTTCCACTACTTGACCTCGTGTAGGATTTTTATGAAATTCTTCTACTTTGATCCACAATTCGTGTGCATTTTTGTATGCTCATACACCATTCAAAACATTAGTAGGCAAAGAATTAAGCAATATGTCAATTACCTTTTTATTCGCCTTGTATTGATTTTCTTGATCTTGATTCCAATATCTAGGTCTAAGCATCTTCTCGTGCTTATCCTTTGGAATCTCGAAGGGCTCTTCAAGCGCAATCCGAAGGTCCCACTCCATTCTTAACCACGTCTCCATCCGTGACTTCCAATACCCGAAATCTTTATGGTCGTAGGCTGGCGGAGTGTAGATGTCGTCCCCGAATTTGTCTTCCATGTTCTTCCCTCTAGCTTTTGCTCTTCTTGGCGGTTAGTCCAATCATGAGTGGTCCTTCGCTCTGATACCAATTATAGGATCGTTTGTTTTCGCTAGAGGGGGGGTGAATAGCGATTTTCGGATCTTTCTTGTACTTGCGTTGTTAGTTGCACAGCGGAAACAATAATAAAGAAAACAAACAACGCTAACAAAGAGAATTTACTTGTATCCACCCCGGCCGGGTGACTAATCCAAGAATCCATCGGTGGATCACTCCCCGGATAACCTCCGGCTAGCTCTCATCGTTCCTTGTGGGTGGAGAAACCTCACCACAACACCTTGAGAACCTCTGAGCACAAAAACTACTGTTTGGCCCTTAACCAAGACCAAACTTTGTCAAGAAACCTAGCCCTAACCGAGTCCTCTTTANAGTGTCTTGCCGCCAACTCAATTCTAGAAACCATCTCTTCCAATTTGTTCTCTACTCGACTCTGATTAGGAGAGGTTATGTTGACATCATGAACACTCCTCACTACTAAAGGTCTAGAGCCAAACTGTTGGTAATTTGCTGTCATGATTTCAATTAACTCTCTAGCTTCATTAGGTGTCTTATTTACTAGAGCTCCCCCCATTGGCAACATCAATCATGCTCCTATCCATGAGTAGCAATGTAACGACCCAACTCCTCGGCCCCTTTGGCAGTCAAATCAACATTTGGCGGCCCAACAACCTGGCCCCTCGACCCAACAACCTGGCCCCTCGATCGGCCCAACAACCTAGCGGCCAAATCAACATTTGGCGGCCCAACTTTGACAACCCCTTAGGTCGTCGGCCGTTGGCCGTGCCGTTACTCACAAGAACTTCCCACCCCTGGCCAGTGGATTTTTGACTTCCTCAGGATTCGAACTCTAGACCTCCGGCTAAGTACTAGAGTTTATGAATCCTGACAGCCAAGTGAGCACTCACTTGGCTATCAGGATTCATAAACTATAGTACTTAGCTTGGAGGTCTACAGTTCGAATCCTGTGGAAGGCAAACATCCACTGGCCAGGGGTGGGAAGTTCTTGTTAGATCGTTCCAGTAGCTAAGGGGGGTGAATAGCACTTTTTGAATCGTTCTTCCTACACGGTTAGTTGCGCAAGCGGAATCTAAAGTAAAACTAAAACTAACTATGAAGAATACTTACAATTTACATGGTTCGGAGATAAACTCCTACTCCACGGTTGCCCGTAAGGTGGGCGATACCTAATCCGTTGGTGGATGATTCCCTGGAGCACCTCCGGCTAGATCGCGTAGCTCCTTGTAGGTGGAGAAACCTTTCCACAAACTCTGGACACTATCTGAGATCACAAGGCTACTAACTAGCTTTAACCAAGCAAGTTTCGCCAAGAGAAAGTAGCCTGAAACGAGCTCCTTTAAATAGAGCTCGAGTATGAAACAATCGCTACCAGTCGACTGCCCCTGGGGCAGTCGACTGCCCCTGGGGCAGTCGACTGGTCCCACTCAGATTCGACCGTTACAGTACAATGTTTGAATCCAGTGGTTGTCCCAATCAGCACCAGTCGACTGCCCCCAGGGCAGTCGACTGGTCTGAAGCTAAGCCTAGGGTTACACTCCCCGAGTACATTTTACTCCGCACTCGAACCCTCCCAGCTTAGCCCCTGAGTACAAACACTCATACTCAGACCCTCACAACCCGGTTGACTCTTCACCAGCAGCCTCGACTGTTGCCTTCACACCCTCTTCATCTTTGGCCCTCGTCCCTCGGATGCGCACGTAAGCCTCCAGCTTGCCTCCATGCCGCCCTTCACGTATGCCTCGAAGTCCGCATCCCTCGGCTCATCGTCCCTGCTATCCAACGGTCCATCGGATGCGCACCGCAAGCCTCCAGCTTGCCTCCATGCCATCCTTCACCTGAAGACATCAACCAAGTCCATGTGTACCTGTACACCTGCACACTCATGTACACATATCAGTCCAACAACAAACCCTAACTTAACTATATTGACCACACACATAAAAACTCTATGATCCTCCAGATCATATCAGGGTCGATTGTGTAGGATCGATCGTGTCCACTAGAGGGGGGGTGAATAGCGATTTTCGAACACCTTTCTTCCTACACGGTTAGTTTGCGCAACGGAATATACAATAAAAATAATCAAACAAATACTAACCAATGCTAACACGAGGATTTACTTGGTATCCACCCCGGCCGGGTGATTAATCCAAGAATCTGTCGGTGGATCACTCCTCGGATAACCACCGGCTAGCCCTCGTCGCTCCTTGTGGGTGGAAAAACCTCGCCACAACACCAAGCAAACCTCTGAGCACAAAGACTACTATCTTGCCTCAAACCAAGATAAGATTCGTCAAACCCTTCAGCCAAGACGAAGTGCCTTTAAATAGAACTAAGTCTGAAACCCTCGCCACCAGTCGACTGCCCATTTACCAGTCGACTGGTCTAGCCTTAATTGTTAGCCAACGGCTAGTTTTCAGGGTTACCAGTCGACTGCAAATTTACCAGTCGACTGGTCCAGGCCTGAAAACATTTTGTGAGTTTTATCAGTCGACTGCCCCACTCACACACCTAGGGTTTCCCTTCTCGAGTACACTTCTCTCAGCACTGACCCTCACGACTCGACTGACTCCTCTTCCGCAGTCTCGACTGTTGCTTTCGCGCCCTCTTTATCTTCGGCTCCCATCCCTCGGATGCACGCAAGCCTCCAGCTTACCTTCATGCCATCCTTCACGCATGCCTCGAAGTCCGTGCCCCTCATCTCATCGTCCCTGCTGTCCAAGGTCCCTCGGGTGCACACAAGCCTCCAGCTTGTCTCCATGCCACCCTTCACCGTACCGAGGTCGCCCAGTCAAGTCAATATGTGTAAACCTGTACAACCTGCACACTCAACATACACATATTAAATACCAGGGAAAACCTAACTTAAACCATTTGCCCAAACATCAAAACACTTAGTCACTCTGGACCACAGGTTGCCTCAACAATCTCCCCCTTTTTGATGTTTGGCAATGCGTTTAAGTTAGGGAAAGCAAAATAGTAGTCAAATAGAAAAATAATGCATATGCAATGCAAAAATGGATCCTATCCCAAGGCATCCTATACCTAACCCTCCAAGTTAGGACTTTTCAACACCTAACCCTCCAAGTTAGGATTTTTCACCAAAATCGGGCTTTTTAAAGCTTCTCCCAAGCTCCCCATACATTGGACCTACAAAGGCTTTTTAAGAACCATTCCAAGGTTCCCCTTCCGCCAAGAATGGAGCAACCATGCTCCCCCTTAACCTCAACTCCCCCTAAACCCAGGGTTTCTAGGAAAGGAGTGTTTGGTTTCCCAACTTAAACCCAACACTTCTCCCCCTTTGCTTAACATCAAAAAGAACCCAATAATATCCCAATTATTGGTTCTTTCAATCTCCAATGATTATAAACAATGTGTACTAGCCCCCCCATACACTTGTTTTTCATCATTTGGACCCCAAACCAGCTGCTGATACAAAAATTGGCCTTGACCAGTCGACTGCCCTATGGGGCAGTCAACTGATACTCTGAAAATCAGAATTTCAGTCTTTCTGATGAAATTCAGAAATGCGCCAAAAATTCCACAAATCTCCAAAAATTTCCAAAGTTTGTGGAGAGGTTTGTGGTACCCATATTTACTTGGAAAAAATACATTCCAAAATGTATCTATCTCCATTCCTAAGTTTGACATAAAACCTAAAAACTAGCAAAAAGGTTCACTCAAACCTTAACCAAAAGTCCTAGTTTTGGTTTCCCCTTGATGTCTCTGCCCATGCCAACCCACAATGCGCCCCTAGCATTGAATTACATGACAATTACACACCAAAAACTAATTTTCATGCAATATGACCCCAATGTCATATTTCCATGTATGAAACTCAAAAACATCGTGCCAAAATCCAAGAATTGAGACTCAAGTCCGTCTCCAATTCTTTTGGCACACTCCATGGTCCATCTAGACCTCTAGGATCACCCCCTCCCAATGTTCATTCACCATATATCCCAAAGGCTCCTAGAGCTCCCCCTTGAGCTCTTAGCCTTAGCCACCTCCCTAGGTGACTCAACCATCACTAGGCCACATCGGTGTTCCACCGGTGACTCTTGACCTACAAAATTGACACTCTTAACCTTAGACACCTCGTCTTTGGTTAAGTCCTTCTTTTTCCCTTTAAATGGCATCCCCTTGCCATTTTTGGACTCCCCCTTCTTGCCATAGCCATATGCTACCCTTGCATATTTCTTCCCCGTGGCATGAGAGTTCTTAGACCGGTATCCCAACCCCGATCTATTATTGGTGCGGTTTAAACCACCCAACACTATATCTAAACTCTTAGATCTAATAGTGAATCTCTCTAGGGTTTTCTCTAACCTATCAAGCTTTTCCCTTAAAGCTTGATTTTCCCTTTCTAGGTTCCTAAACCTAAAATCCATATGTCCACTTTGGACATTCCTAGACCTACCCTCCTTTCTAGGCACATTCCTTCCCTTCTTGGGCTTAGTGCCTTGTTCCTTAGATACAAAGGTCCTAGGTTGATCATGATGCATGCTTTTCCTAGGGTTATGATCTACCTTGTTAACCCTAGTCCTGTCATTATATTTAAATCCAAAATTGTGTACCATTAAGCAATTTTCATTAATCCTAGCATGCATGGATGTACAATTAATTCTATTTTTATCATGCATGGAGGAACTTGAATTAGAATTACATTTTGGCTTAAGGTTAGGAGTTACCTTCCTTACCTTTGGAGTTCCTCCTTGATGTGGGCTTCTTCTCTTCTTCCTTTCTTCTTTCTCTCATCTCCTCAAGTGCTCCATTTTCTTTAGTTCACCTTTTCTAAGGCACTTGGTGTGGTAGTGCCCTAGCTCTCCATATGTGAAGCATCAAATCTTCTTTTTCTTTTCTTGGGCTTCTCCATTCCTACAATTCATGTTAGATTTAAATTGAATGGACCCGGGTTTAGAGAGTACCTCCTTCTTACCTTTCGGGCACTTGTCCTTGTAATGCCCATTTTTGTTGCATCCAAAGCATGTGATATGGTCCTTGGTCTTGGCTTTGGTGGAGGTTGGAGCTTTTTCTTGCTCCGGTATGGAAATGGATCTCTCCTCCCCCTCAATTCTTGAAATTGATACTTCTTCTTCTTCTTCTCTAGATGAGGTGGAGGATCTCTCACTTTCTTCTTCCATTTCACTTGAGGAGGTAGATGATTCTTCTTCCTTTTTCTCCTCTTCGTGGGCTATTGAGTTTACCTCCTCGGCCTCTTCCACTAATTGATCTCGTGTAGGGTTTTTATGGATTTCTTCTACCTTTTTCCATAGATCGTGTGCATTTTCATATGCTCCTACACCATTCAAAACATTAGTAGGCAAAATGTTAAGCAATATATCAATTACCTTTTTATTCGCCTTGGATTGATTTTCTTGTTCTTGATTCCAATATCTAGGTCTAAACCTCTTCCCGTGCTTATCCTTTAGAATCTCGAAGGGCCCTTCAAGCGCAATCCGAAGGTCCCACTCCATTCCAAACCACATCTCCATCCGTGACTTCCAATACCCGAAATCGTCATGGTCGTAGGCCGACGGAGTGTAGATGTTGTCTCCCAACTTATCTTCCATTTTCTTCTTCCTCTAGCGTGTGCTCTCTCGGCGGTTAGTCCGATCAAGAGCGGTCCTTCGCTCTGATACCAATTATAGGATCGATCGTGTCCACTAGAGGGGGGTGAATAGCGATTTTCGAACCCCTTTCTTCCTACACGGTTAGTTTGCGCAACGAAATATACAATAAAAATAATCAAACAAATACTAACCAATGCTAACACGAGGATTTACTTGGTATCCACCCCAATCGGGTGACTAATCCAAGAATCCGTCGGTGGATCACTCCCCGGATAACCACCGGCTAGCCCTCGTCGCTCCTTGTGGGTGGAGAAATCTCGCCACAACACCAAGGAAACCTCTGAGCACAAAGACTACTATCTTGCCTCAAACCAAGACAAGATTCGTCAAACCTTTCAGCCAAGACGAAGTCCCTTTAAATAGAACTAAGTCTAAAACCCTCGCCACCAGTCGACTGCCCATTTACCAGTCGACTGGTCTAGCCTTAATTGTTAGCTAACGGCTAGTTTTCGGGGTTCCAGTCAACTGCCAATTTACCAGTCGACTGGTCCAGGCCTGAAAGCATTCTGTGAGTTTTATCAGTCACTGCCCCACTCACACACCTAGGGTTTCCCTTCCCGAGTACACTTCTCTCAACACTCGACCCTAGGACTTTCCAAAGTACAATCACACAGCACTCGTACCCTCACGACTCGACTGACTCCTCTTCCCCAGCCTCGACTGTTGCTTTCCCGCCCTCTTCATCTTCGGCTCCCGTCCCTCGGATGCACGCAAGCCTCCAGCTTGTCTCTATGCCATCCTTCACGCATGCCTCGAAGTCCGCGCCCCTCAACTCATCGTCCCTGCTGTCTAAGGACCCTCGGGTGCACACAAGCCTCCAACTTGTCTCCATGCCACCCTTCACCGTACCGAGGCCGTCTAGTCAAGTCAATATGTGTAAACCTGTACAACCTGCACACTCAACATACACATATTAAATACCAGGAAAAACCTAACTTTAACCCTTTGCCCAAACATCAAAACACTTGGTCACTCCGGACCACAGATTGCCTCAACAGATTGCCCCAACAATCTCCCCTTTTTTGATGTGTGGCAATATGTTAAGTTAGGTAAACATAACAACAATAGCAATAGCAATAGCAATCGAAAATTAAAGCATAACACACAAAAGGCAACCTCCCCCTTAACCTATGCTTTCTCCTAATTTTCAATTCTCATTGCTAATCCCAAGTTAAGTTCAACCCAACTTAACTTCACAAGCAACACCACCACGTTGAGTTATACCCAACTCAACACCCAAGTATCATAAGCCAACTACAGTTAAGTTTCAACCCAAACCTAACTTAACACCCAAGTTCTCTCCCTTTGACACTATCAAAAAGATTGCCCCAAGCAATCCTAAGCCTAGTGCCAAATAGAACTCACCAGATTTCTAAAAAACCCCTCAGAAATCACCAAAACCCAATCTGTCCAAACTACCAGTCGACTGCCCCCAGGGCAGTCGACTGATACGCCAAATTCTGATTTTCCAGCCGAAATTCAGAAACGCGTATAAAATTCCAGAAAATCCGAAAAAATATAAAATTTTGCAAGCACGTTTGTTAGAGTATACTCTACTCTAGAAAAATATATTTTCACGAAAAACAACAAATGTGCTTGACTTTTGGTACAAACTCGAATTCTCTCAAGAAAATAACAATTTGTATCAACTTTAACATCCCTTCACCCTTCTATGTGTTTGGCAACCTTGTTCACTCATATTCCACACATAGAATGACACCCAATGCTCCCCTTTTTCATATGGATTTTTCATTTTGACAAACACTCCCCCTCTTTATCTCTTAACCCTAGATGATCATGAAAAATCCTTCCTTATGCCCTTATCTATAAAATTCTTGTTCATTTAATACAATCAATAACTTTAGGCAAGACAATCACTATAAAATTTCAAAACACATCATGGAAGCATAGATAAAGATTTTAACTTTAAAAAAATGGCATATCATTAAAAAAACACTCTATGAATTTCAACTCATAAAGACAACAATAATCCATAACATATCATAAACAGAAATGTATCATTTATGATGCTAAAAGAAAGATAAGAGAGGAGCATAGCAGTATCACAAGGGTCATAGCCCTGAAGTCATCAAAATGATACAAATCCAGAATAAGGAGTGTTTGAGAGATATAAGAATACATCAAATAAAAACACTCTCAACACTAAAGTCACCAAAGTGCATCTATATCATATCGTCATCGCCTGGAGGAGGAGGAGGAGTTGGGGCCTGATAAGTCAGATGGAGCTGCCGGAGCATCTCGTATATCATGTCCTGCTGGCTCCGGAATCCCTGGCAAAACTCTGTGAGACCATGCACCTCCCCCTGGATCGCTATCTGGGTCTGTTGAAATCCATGGATCTCCTCTCGGATGCCATGAACGTCCTCCGCGCGTGTAACCATCTCAGCAGGCTCCTCATCCGAGCTAGAGGCCTCCAGATGCCGTCTCCACACAAACGCCCCTGCCGACTCTCTATGCCTACCAAGGACAACTGGCGTGTGTCAATCTGGTCATAGTCCTTGGACAAATGCCTGACCTGACCGCTGGTCACACGAATACCAAATCGCAACTGAAAGAACTCGGTCAGGACGTGACAGAAAGGCATGTAGATTTTCCCATTAACACTCTGGGAAAAATGGCAGATGGAGGTAAACACATGTAGGGAGACGTCTATATCTAACCTCCTCTCTAGGGCATACATCATCACTAGATGAGGTAATCGGATCCTGGCCCTTCCCTTGGTGACGATGGGTAGAAGACACTCTAAAATAATCTTGTATAACACATGACTGAAGGGACTCATAGGCTTGGCATCAAAGATGCGTTCTGACTGATGCCTATGCCTCCTAAAATAATGCAGATGAATTTGGTCTATGGTGACATCAGGAAACTCTAAAGTCTCAACAACAGTAGGGAAATAAGTGTTTACATTATTGGACGCCCTACACTCTAAAAACCTAGCCAAAACCATGGCTGAAAAAGGAATGTGACTCCGACTATTCTTGACTCATAAAGATTATTTTCAGAGTCAACGCAAGTCAAGTTTGCATAAAACTTTTTGCATAGGTCAACGTTGATGTCGTGTTGACAATACACGAGTTGTTCTATCCCAAAGTGGGTGACCATTTTGGTGATTTAGGGTGACTTATCTTGAAAGTAGGCCTTATTCAAATACCTACAATTCATCGGCACAAATTCATTTTTCTCAAATCTTTTCTTACACTCTAATGACCTAAACCTAGACTCTCCCGGGTCTTGCCGACCTTGGTGGGATGAACCCTCACCCCTTGGCCTCTTAGAAACAGCCCTAATGTGTAATAGACACATGCATGCATACCAAACACCCCCCAAAGGAAAGAAAACACAGAAAACATGCATACATTATCACATTAGTCCCAAAACATAGTTTAAATGATCAAAATTAACTGGAAACACCGTTACCTCTTTGCTAATCGCTTCATGATGATAGTGAGAGGAAATCAATTTGAAATGATGAGTTTTTACTAGCCCTAGGAGTGGATCCGAGGTAGAGGAAGTCTTAGGGAGAGATTTTAGAGCTTAGAAGAGGCTTACGATGAGAGAGGAGTCGGGAGGAGGAAGAAATCGCTGGGGGTGGTATGCCAAAACCCTAGGTTCTGAGCATCATATCAGATAGAGACCCGCGTTTCACTTCGCGATTTTGGCAGAATTTGCAGCAGACCATGGGTACCGAGCTTCGATTCAGTACAACTTTTCATTCACAGACGGACGGACAGTCTAAGCGTACCATTCAGACATTGGAGGATTTGTTGAGATCTTGTGTTATGGATTTTGGAGGCAACTGGGAGGATCACTTGCATTTGGTTGAGTTTGCCTATAATAATAACTATCATTCGGCTATTCAGATGGCACCTTTCGAGGAGTTGTATGGTAGAGCTTGCAGGACACCCACCCTCTGGGAGGAGGTTGGGGAATCTCCGTTGCTAGGTCCTCAGAGTATTCAGCATGACACAGAGCTAGTCCGTACTATCAGACGCCGTTTGTCAAAGGCTCAGGATCATCAGAAGAGTTATGCAAATCGGAGACGCATGCCCTTGGAGTTCTCTGTGAGCGATCACGTGTTCTTACGAGTGTCACCCATGAAAGGGGTGAAGAGGTTTGGGTTGCGAGGTAAGCTAGCTCCCCGCTACATTGGGCCTTTCTAGATTTTGAAGCGGATTAGAGCGGTAGCTTATCGTCTGGCGTTACCACCGTCTTTGGCTGGAGTTCACGACGTGTTTCATGTATCCATGTTGAGGAAATATGTACCCGATCCTACACATGTGTTATCGAAGGTGCCGATCACACTTCAGCCAGACGTGACTTATAAGGAGGTGCCTATGCAGATTCTGCACCGCAAGGAGCATCGGTTGAGGAACAAGACAGTCCGGTTGGTCAAAGTTGGTTGGCAACACCACTCAGATGAGGAAGCTACTTGGGAGCTCGAGGATATGATCAGAGCTCGCTACCCTCATCTATTTATTTGAGGTGTGTATGATTGGTTTTTATTCAGTATTTATATCTAGTGTTGGTATATGTTATTGTGGACTAGTACCTGTTGGGGTGACTAGTACTTGTTGTAGTTCACTGGCTAAATTTGGGGACCAAATTTTTGTTAGTGGGAGAGAATGTTAAATATTAGAAATTTAAGGGCTAAAAAGGAAAAATCTGAAAAGTAGGGACCTAGTTGGAAATTACCGAAATTAGAGGGTTTATTTGCAAAATGCAAAAAAAACCTTATAAAGCCCTAAAACTTCCTCCCCCAAGTCAGTTTTTCCTCGAGCGCCTCAGCCCCGATACGCAGCGAGTCGGTTCCCCATCGCCACCGCCGAAAGCCCTAGCCTGTCCTTCTCCTTCTTCTTCTCCGGTGCGCACGAGCAGATCGTCGCCGCCCTCACGCGAGTCGCCAACTAGCCGCCACCCTCGCACGAAGCCCTAGCCGACGCAGCGCAGCCCTCTTCGTGAGCCCTTGGTAGAGGTGGGTTTTGAGACTTGGTGTTGAATGGATGACCTGTGGATGTTATTGTGCTAAGATCAATTGATGCTTGTATGTTTGGTTTGGGATTGTGGGTCACCTTGTTGTTTGGGGCGAGCTGGGATTTTTCCCTATAATTACTCATCGAATTCATGATTTATAGTTGAGGTTTGACTCATTTTATTCGGATAATCTTGTCGAGAGATTTGTTGTTGTGTTTTGACGTTTTGTTTTCATGTGAGTACATGATTGAAGTTGGGTATTTGGTTTTGGATGTGGATAATAATATTATAAGATGGAAACTGAAGTTGGTCGTGGGCGCTAATGAAATAGACTAGCTTAGTATTCATGAAGGGTAAACCTTGGATCTTGAAATGTTGGACAGCTTGCCATGGGATTTAAACTAAACAAGGACATTGTCATAAATTAGGTTAAGAAGGACATTGTTGTTATTTGAGGATTTAATTAAATATATGTTTAATTAGTATTTTGTTTAGTTAATTTAGTAATTTTATAAATAGCTAAACTATGTCCTTGATACAGGACCTTGAGTTAGATATGCACGGTTGATCGTGAAGAGGTTATTTCGGTTACATTCTACATAAAAGGCGGGTACTTCTCCTTTGTACTCGTGTAGTTCCTTTTACCTTAAAGCATGGTCGTTTTATGTCTAATAGGTTGCTTGACTTTATTCCTTGTTGTTTGTTATTTTAACATCATCATTGATACTTTTTCTTCATTAATCTTCGAATATTCAAAATTCGTATTCGTGCAGTCTCCTGTTGTTTTCTATTCTGTAAAGTACCGCTTGTACGCGAGTACTTAGAAGTCCATTAAACACAATTAGGTTTATTTGGCATTAGAAATATCCTACCTAGTAGTGTAGATGCATAATTGTTGGTTTTCGATTCCTGGTTGGTTGTATCGATGCATCGTTGATACTTGTCGGATTTTATTGCATCGTTGTTTCTCCGGTTGTTCGTGCATCTTGTAGCATGCACCATATATGCACGTTGCATACTAACGACTGTTGGGCTTCCATATGGTTAAGCCGTCGTTAGTCATTTAGTTGCTCAGTTCACTCAACCACTTGTTGTCGTGGTAGTTGCTAGAGTGCGAGCATCTGTCCTGTTTGCCACACATGTTGTAGTTGTAGGCAAGCAGTGACACCCTCACCGTTGTTTTTCGAGGGATACTAGAGCTATTAATAGCTCCCCCTATATATCGGGGTTTGGAGTGTTGGCTCCCCACCATCCTTCCACTCAACCATACCTTTCTGTGGTATTCATTGGAGTGCATACAATTGTCACAGCCCTACCCACTCGGTCACACAGATGGGATGTGTTGGCGGCTTGACTGGCGTCAGGGGTGGCACATGTCATTGCATCATATGCATATATTGCATTTATGCATTTTCTTGTGGTTGTTGCATTAATATGAGCTATGGTTGCTGCATTTGGTTGACATGCATGTATATGTTGGTTTTATTGTTGTCGCGTTGCTTTATACATGCTTAGTTGTTATTCGGTTTTATAACATGTTGTTTTATATATGTTATGCATGTTTAGGTATTTTTATATTCCTTGTGGATTGTACCTTGTTGATTCTCTACTTGATTATCTTTTATTATGCTATGCTATTGTCGACTCATATACCCGCTGAGTCCGCCCGGACTCACCACCCCTGCTTTCTCTTTTTGTTTCAGATAGCAAGTAGTTGCATTTATTGGAGCCAGGAGAGGATCCAATTGTCAGTCCCCAGAATTGAGTTGTTTTCGTATTTGGTTTAGTTGTTTTATTTTCGACACTTGGTTTGTTTGCATTTTATTTGCTTATCAGATATCGGACTGGTTTTGTTATTGTTATAGAGACATTTTGAGTTCTCTTTGGTTGTGGTTTCTTTTATGTTTAAGGTGGCTGAGCCTCCTGTTGTCTTTCCTATTGATTTAATAACTACGTGGTTGTGTTTATTTTTCTTTATTTTGTGATGCTAGCCGCTTGTGGCTAAGCTATATAGATGAGAGTGTATATATTATTTGCCCCAACTTATCCGCCATACAGGGGAGATGCTACCCGATTTTCAAGTAAGCATGTGCCTCTGGGGTCGTGACAATTTTTGCGGCTCACTTGGCTATCAAGATTCATAAACTCTAGTACTTAATCTGGAGGTCTAGAGTTCGAATCCTGAGGAAGGCAAAAATCCACTGGCCAGGGGTGGGAAGTTCTTGTGATTAACGGCACAGCCAACGGTCGACGACCTAAGGGGTCGTCAAAGTTGGGCTGCCAAATGTTGATTTGGCTGCCAGTTGTTGGGTAGAGGGACCAGGTTGTTGGGCCGCCAAATGTTGATTTGGCCGCCAAAGGGGCCGAGGGGTCGGGTCGTTACAAGCAATCCTTCATAGAAATATTGAATAAGCAGCTGATCATTTATCTGATGTCGTGGACAACTTGCACATAGCCTTTTAAACCTTTCCCAGTACTCATAAAGTGTTTCTTCGGTGGCTTGTTGTACCCCACAAATATTGTTTCGGATGGAAGTTGTCCTCGAAGCAGGGAAAAATTTATCCAAGAAAACTCTTCTTATATCACTCCAACAAGTGATAGTTATGGAGGGAAGATAGTACAACCAATCCTTTGCAGTGTCAACTAAATAAAATGGGAAGGCTCTAAGCTTGATGTCTTCTTCCAAAATGCCCTGAGGTTTCATTATGGAGCATACCATATGAAATTCTTATAGATGCCTATTAGGATCCTCAACTGGAAGGTCGTGGAACTTTGGCAACAAGTGAATAATTCCTGACCTTAGTTAAAATCCACTTCCAGCTCAGGATACTAAATACATAGAGGCTGATACGAGCCATCTGGTGCTGCCAACTCTCTCAGTGTTCTATTACCACTGAGCACCATACTCCTTTCAAAATTTGCAAAAATAGGATTAGATGGAGACGTAAGCAACAATTCCTTTTGAGCTCGCAGATATCTATGAAGTGTTCTCTCAATTTTTTGATAAAACCGCGCCAGCTCACTGTTGGAATTTATGGATTTCCTGATCATGCATTTGTACACTATGCATTCATAGATGAAAAATTGCAAAAGGAAAAACACACAAAAGAAATTGAATGGTTAACAATCACAAATAAGGTTCCCCGACAATGGCGCCAAATTTGATAACCAATTTTTGTACCACAACAATTTGGTTTCAAATATTTCTTTGAAATTCTTTTAAGTTAATATAGTGCAAGAAAGAAAACCCTAGTTCATTTCACCAAAACCTCCTTGCAAAGTTGTAATCCTAGATCGACATTTCAGGTGCATAAATTGTTATGGAAATTTTTACCAGATCTTACTTCTAAGCTACATGTGAAGTAAACTATTCCCTAATTGCTAAGCAAGAAATTTAATGAATCTACTCAAGAATGAAATCGAGCTAACAAAATCTCAAACAAGAAAGAAATACAGATCTAAACAAGGATGAACAAAATAAAAGACAGTAAAATAAAGTAGTATCCAATCGAACAGTAACTAGAATCACCCTCTAACCAATGCTATTTTGATTTCGCAAATCAATAGGAAGCATTCAGAACAACCCTAACTACAACAAACTTTAAAGAAACCATAATGAGACATTCGATAGAATTGAAATAAAAGTAAAAGATTCAATAAAAGATGGGAAGAAATCTAAAATTCGATGCAATCTGATCGAGCCTTTCAATGAGCTAGGGCTTCCCCAAGCACTCAATGGTTAACATCTACCTCCATGCTAGCAACTCCATATCAGAACAGCACCCAACTTACTGCCAGGAAAAATCAATCGAAGACCTTCAGCAGAGTAGGAGAGCTCCAGTGGAAAGGATCACAACAATGCAGGGAAAATAGACCCGCTCAAACCGTCGATCTTCTCCTCCAAGATGCCTTCCTCTCCTCCCTGGTTCCCTCCTCCTTGTTTTGCCTTCGTCCCTCCTTTGCTTTCCTTTTTTTCCTTCTCAACTGTCACTTTCCTTTTCCATTCATCTCAAATCTCCATGATGGCTGAGAACCCTCCAGGACCAATCCAATGGTTGTATCACTCCCAATTCAAATCCAAAAGCTCTAGATCCCGATCTACGGTAGCGATTTACTCTTCCTTGCGCTTGGATGATTCAGATCATCGTAGGTGGCTTAGATCTACTCAGATTTAAATGAATGGTCTAGATTAATCCAGATCTTAATTTCCTCCATTGAACCTAGATTTAAGTGCAAATTGGGTCCAATCTGAGTTAGGTCCTTGATCCCTTGATGCCTACAATAATATCACTCAATTATTAGCACTAAATACCGTAAATATGACATTATTTATGATCAAGTCCAATAATGAGCTTATCTCATGAAATGCAACATAATCATGGATTTAACACTTAAAGAGATGGGAAAACAGGGATATAAAAGCCTAAAGAAAATACACCAAAATGATGATTATCAAGGTTTCGGTTCCTTCTCTTCTAACCTGAAGAGAAGTGGCAAGAGATGAGGATGATGGCCTCTCCACTTCTAACCCGAAGTGGAGAGGGAAAGGGGGCTGGCTTGAGGGAAGAAGATGGAGGGTCTTCTCCTCTTCTAACCCGAAGAGGAGAAGATAATGATGGAGATGGGATAAGATGCGGAACCAGCTCTTGGTGGAGGTGAGGTTGGCAGAGTCTTGGGTTAATGCTTGTGTAGGCGTTGCCTTAGAGCTTGAGATGAGGTTATGTTGCTTGAGGGAGAAAGGATGGACCGGAATAGATGGAGAGAGAATGGAGGCTATGGGCTCCGACCAATGATGAAGAGGTGGATGGTCGGAGCTCTTGGTGGTGGGGATGAAGAGGGAGGAAGGGGCGAGTTTGGCTTAGGCATCGGGCTGAGGATCATGAGCATGAGGAAGAGGAAGAGGTGAGGAGAATAGAGCTTTTTCTTAATGGATCCGGGTTAAGAGATTGAGAGAAGGATCAAGAGACTTGGATCAGTAAAATTGAGCTCGAGGATTAAGTTTGAATAGTGAGTTATTAGATTGATTTGGGATCAAGGTAGAAACCATTAGAAGGTAAACTCTTGATTGGGTTGGATGAACTCAACTCTCCATTGAACCGAACCAACCCTCCTTTATTGCCGAACTGAACCAAAATTGAATCATATCAAGATAAATCACCTCTCCTTAACCCTTATAATGGGTTCAATTGGTTCGATTCGACTCATGTCCATGGTGTAGGATCAAGTTGAGCGATAGAGAAAATTGAATAGCGCTCAAGGATTTTTTAAAATTCGAATGAATAAGAGTAAACTGCAGCAGAAATAAGAACAGAAAAGAAAGCAATGTTAACACTTTTCTTTGTACTTGGTTTTGAGTCTATGACAACTCCTACTCCAAGACTCAAGATCCTTGACCACTTACTTTGGACAATCCACTATCAATCCATATGAATTGCAAGATGTAGAAGTTACTTACACTTCAAAAAACAATAAAGATACTGACTACTATAGATTAGAAGGTTGAGTGTTGTTGTCGGAGCAGCGTTATGACATCGTGGAGCAGTTTTTGAAGGTTTTTGGAGGAGCACACAAGAGCAAAATATTGGGGCAATCGACCCAAGTATGATCTGGAGGATCATGGGTTTTGATGTATGTGTGTCAATATGGTTAAGTTAGAGTTTCGTGTTGATCTAATATGTGTATGTGAGTGTGCAGGTTTGCAGAATACACATAGATTTGGTTGGATGACTTCGGGTACGGTGAAGGGTGGCATGGAGGCAAGCCGTGGGCTTGTGTGCGCATCCGAGGGACCATGGACGAAGCAGGGACGATGAGCTGAGGGAAGTGGACTTCGAGGCGTACGTGAAGGATGACATGAAGGCAAACCAAGGGCTTGTGTGCACATCTAAGGGACGAGGGCTAAAGTCGAAGAGGGCTTGAAGGCAACAGGTCGAGGCTGCTGGAGCAGGAACGATGAGCTGAGGGAAACGAACTTCGAGGCATGCGTGAAGGATGACATGGAGGCAAGCCGAGGGCTTATGAGTGCATCTGAGGGACGGGAGCCAAAGTACAATAGGGCTTAAAGGCAACAGATCGAGGCTGCTGGATGAAGATTCAACTAGGTCGTGAGGTTCCAAGTGCTGAGGAGCTGGGGTGGGCTAAGTCGTGAGAGTTCAAGTGCTGAGAGAAATGTACTCGGGAAGGGTAACCCTAGACTTAGGTAGTGGACCAGTCGACTGGTGAGGGACCAGTCGACTGATGGTGACCAGAATTCGAAAGGTCAGGCGGCGATATTCGAATTCAGAGTGGACTAGTCAACTGGTGATGGACCAGTCGACTGGTAACGATCATATCAGCTTCGAGCTCTATTTAAGGGAACTCGTTTATGGCTACTTCTTCTTGGAGAAACTTACTTGGTTAGAGCTTGTTAATAGCCTAGTATTGCTCAGTGATTGTTCAAGGTTTGTGGTGAGGTTTCTCCACCCACAAGGAGCCACAAGAACTAGTCGGAGATGCTCCGGGGAATCATCCATCGAAGGATCGGGATCGTCCACCTTATGGACAGCCGTGGAGTAGGGGTTTCTTCTCCGAACCACGTAAACGGTTTGTGTTAGCATTGTTTTTATTTTATATTTAGTATTTCCGCTTGCACATGCTAACATTGTAGGTAGAAAATCAAAATAAAATTATTCACCCCCCATCTAGCTTAACGGTAAGATCCTAACACAAAAGTCATAGAGAATTGAATATTGAATGCTTTGGTCGAAGATGCTTACAAAGGTCTTCCCAGGCGCTTGATCCTGGTTCGGGCGCCCTCGTGGGACTGACATGGTGACGCCTCATCAAAATTTGATTCGTCAAGTTTTTCCACTCCCGGCGCTTGGACCCCTCCCAAGTACCTAGACTGTGATGTGGCCCCGCCAATCATCTTGCGCCAGTTTGGTCCGCTTGACCGAGTCAAAACTAGTCCGAGCGCCTTGACTTGCTCTGGCGCCTGGACCTCCAGGCGCTTGGGCTGGCTCTGGGTTCCTAGAGTTCTTTTTCCAATCTACCTTTAACTTATATTTACCTACACTACAGAGTTAGGAAAACACAAACGAATATATAATATCAAATGAAATACACTTGATAGCTTGAGTTGTCTGGTCCTGACTTTTAAGTTTCGACCAAAATCCTAGGTCGGACCAATGCCTACTGTTCCCTCTATGGGGAATGCGTCATCACCTACTCCTCTCAGGAGAATTTACCTTTCTGCCAACCCCAGTTGGACTTTCGCTCATCATTCAATCTTGGAACTCTCAACGTCCAATCCTTGACCTGTCTTGACTCCTGCCCCTCATCCTCGATCGGCCAAGACTTCTGCCTGATCCTCCAAATCAGGACTTCGTTGTCTAGTCCTCCAGACCATGACTTAATTCCCAACTCACGATCATGTCTTCGTTACTCAATCCTCTAAATCGGGACTTAGTGTTCAACCCATGGCTAGGTTTTAGTGTCTAATCTCTCGATCAGGTCTTCGTTGCCCAATATTCCAGATCAGAACTTATTGCCTAGCTCAACTAGGACTTTTCTGCACACTTAGATCAAAGCATTTGATCATAAATAACCCTTAACTTTTAACTCTTTGTCAATATCAAAACACAAGTTCGATTAGTGCTTCTAGCACCAACACATGGCTCTTCTTTAATTCCCTACAAAATCATGTAATAATGCCAAAATTTAGGAAAATATTATAATAAGCTCAAAGATATATCCTAACTCCTAAAACATGATATAAAGTATGATTTAAGCATACAAGAAAATAAAATGTCAAGTATAAAAGCCAAAATAATGAGCTAAAATGTTCATTATCAAGAAGCTTTCGATCATTGTGTTATTAGCAGGGAGCAACTCTGATATCAATTAACAAATGTTATCATAATATTGGTCTAAAAAATGATATACTGCCTTAATGTTCAACAACATTGTAATAGCTCATAGTTGTGAATGACCAGAACGAAGGTCTTCCCACACTGCCCTTTCACTAGCCTCTAACTTGTCATATAGCTTCCAAACATTATGTGTTGGTATTTCATCTATATTCGAATGATCAACCACATTGCATTATTATTAGATGATGATTTCTCTCAAGCAATAGGGTCTAATGGCGAAACAACATAACATCCAATTAGCTCAAATACATAAGGTTCTCTATGACAATACTAATTGTAGCAATTTAGAACAAATCCATTTCTAACTAGATGTACTTCCATGGTATGCTCATTGCAAAAAGTTATATTTTTGCATTTGCAATGATTACACGGATAATATAACTCATCACTATTCATACAATCAGGATGACTCTTAGCAAAGTTCATAAACTCTTCAACTCCAAGAAAATATTCTTGTATGATAAATCCATTTTCTAACCTATGTATATCCAAGTTTTATTCATATATATCGTAACCTAATGAGAAAGAAATCTGTAACATTATTAAAGGTGTAAAACTAAGCATTCATATAGTTTAAATTAAGATTAATTAAATCATTCAAACCTATTACTATCAATACCACTTATACTAAAACTAAACATTAAGTATAAACCTTAAAAGAAGCGCAACTGCACTGAAAAAAAACAGATACCAAACGGGATAGAGAAACCCGAACACAAAATTATGTCTATATTCACAAACATGGCGCGGACAAGTAACATACTATTGGTGTGGTCAGCACTAATAGTCATACTCGAGTTTTGATGTATGACAAAAGGTTAATGTTAGATATTGTGTTTTCTAATCTATTTACTAAGTGTATAGGATTGAAAGACTTATTAGGACCTAACATCAGACTAAAATCTAATTAGGTCCAGAGGACAGGATAACCAGCAAGAAGTCAAGTTGGGTATGTGGGACCTAACAACTAACCGAAGTTTAGATAGGCTGATATCTGCCAAGAAGTTTACGGGACCTGACAACTAGCTGAAGTCCAAATGGAGAATCTAGCAAGAATACCTGATGGATTAAGAGTCAAGTAAGACTATAAATGGTGAGTAGAGATAAACATTGGAGGAAAGAGATCTAGTGAGAATGAGTTTCAGTGGGACAGCAGGCATTGATCCAATGTAGAGCCATTTCGGAAGTCTAAGTTAAGACCAAGACTAAATCATGATCTTGGTAAAGACAGGATCTAATTAACTCATATTAATTTTAATGTGCTAACTCTTTTTTGCAGGGTATACTTTATTTTCTTAGATTAATGCATTTTGCAGGATTAAAATGCAAAAATCAACCTCGGATGAATAGTAGGTGAAGTGGGACTATGCAGACCTAGTTGAAAACTAGGTGAAGTCCAAGGTGAGTTAGCTGAGAGCTAAACACTTGGCATGATAGAAGTCCTAGTTGGGAACTAGGCAATGGAAAGTCCTAACAGGTCACGGTTGACCGAAGATTGGACAAAGAGAATTCTAGACTTGGTTTAGGCAATTTAGGGCATGGACAATTGATTAGGTAATCAAGTGACCCAATCCAATCAATCAGGTGATTAATTAGAGCACTATTTCTCGCGAGAAACAGCATGACCCATAATCGATTAGGTGATCGATTAAGGGCAACACCAATTGATCAAGTGGTCGATTAGTGGACTTTTATCGCGAGAATAGAAGCTCTCTTAATGAATTGGCGATCGATTAAGGGTTGGCTAATCGATTATGTGATCGATTGGTGGTTGTGTTGCACAAGAGCACAAAAAGGTACTGAATCGATTAGGCAATTGATTCAGACCTTCTTAATTGATTAGGTAATCGATTAAGCCTTGAAAAATAGCCATTGAACGGCTAGATCTGACATGGTAATCGATTGGGAAATCGATTAAGAAATCCTAGGTCACGGATATATAGGGTTTTCACGTAGGTTGAAGCGGTGTCTATTCTCCTCATCGCCATTTCTCATGAGTTCTTACAACATGGTGCTACTATAATTTTAAGTATCAAGAGGCGATTCCAAGCTAAAGGAAGGTAAAAAAAGTAAAAGATTCATTGTTATAAATTTTGTAAGATTTATTTGTATTTGCTTGTATTCTTGTTATTCTTCTTTGAGAGCTTGTACGAGATTTCTCAACATCAAAAAAAGTAGTGGATGTGAGTGTGAGGAAGAGTGAATCCTTAAATTAGTTACCTCAAGGAGGTGAATACTAAGTAAAGAGAAAATGTTAGCATTGCTTAAGTCTTCCGCCGCGACAAATCTACATCGAGCAAAGAAGAAGCTAATCACTCCCCTCTAGCTCTCTACGTGTCCTAACAGCATTCTAATTGGGACTCAAGCTTAGATTCTTTGTTCCTTACTATAAGCGCCAAGTGACTTGAGTGCTTCGGTTCTTCTACATTTGACTCTTCCGAGGACGATTCATCCCAAGTTACTTTGAGGGCTTTCCTTCTTCTTAATGACTTCAGTTTCTCCTCTTTTACGTTAGAGCACTCATGTTTGTAGTGACCATTTTTGTTGCATCCTAAGCATCTTATTTCCGATATTCGTACAGTTGATGTATGTTGTGCTTTTTTTTGGATTTCTTTTGATTTTCCTTTTTGTAAATATCCTTTGTGTCATGTTAACTATTTCTTTTTCGTTGGTTCTGACTCATTCTCAGATTTAGACTTTGGTCTAGGTTTAGTCTTAGTATCCTTACTTTTGCTTTATCCCGCATACAAACTATACCCTCCTCTATTGAACCAAGGTTAGTCTGCTCATGTAATTCAAATTTACAAAATAATTTGTCTAACTTAATAATGAAAAGGTCATTCGAAACCTTATAAGCATGTACCATTGATGCCCATAGTGCGTTTTCAAGGGAATGAATTTAAAGCATTCT
The DNA here is from genome assembly GCA_024364735.1 of Boesenbergia rotunda. Lineage (NCBI taxonomy): Eukaryota > Viridiplantae > Streptophyta > Magnoliopsida > Zingiberales > Zingiberaceae > Boesenbergia > Boesenbergia rotunda. The sequence goes on along the minus strand of JAGFNQ010003391.1, from coordinate 112 downwards.
TTATTATATCTCGGCTTTCAATTTGATGACCGATGAGGTGGAGCCCGTTGATGATATCTTTGATTCATGCATGTAGTTGGACCGCGGTTTCTGCCGTCAATATTTTAATGGT